>JBBBWG010004880.1:0-10593 GCA_037176905.1 Azolla pinnata
GGCTCCGGCTCCATCGATGAGCTCCTCGACCCCGTGCTGAAGGGTTTGCCCGGGTTCTCGACCTCTGCCTCCAGCCACATGGCAGCTGTTGCCTTCGCCTGCACCCACGACGACCCCGCCGATCGGCCTGACGCCGCCGAAGTTGTTCGTCTCCTCCAGCGCATGGACACCTTCTCCGACTCCGTCCTCGACGCTGGCCTCTCTTCGGGCGAGGACTACACCCGCCGCCAACAGGCCCTCTTCGCCGAGAGGCTTCTCGACAATGGCCGATAGATCGACAGACAACACATCATGCCCGATTCGGTTCGATTCGATTCGATTCGATTCGAGTTGATTCGATTCGATCCATCCATCATCAATCGGTACATCCTTCGATCCCACTTGCTATCCTTCCCTTTGCTTGCTGTTTTGCTGTATACAAAATGGGGTACCCTTCCATCCCTTTGCTTGCTGTTTTGCTGCATACAAATGTGGTACCCTACCCATCCATCCCCATCATGCCCCACCCCACCATGTCTGCCATGTACATCATACATGCATATGAATGGGTCCGATCCTTTCCCCCGATCTCCCGCCCCATCTATATTTGTGTTATGTATATATAGATGGGTCCCCAATCCCTGATTCCCTGCCGGCAAAACCCCATTCATTCATTGCATTGTGTATGAATTGGGCCTGATGCCACATTTTGTTCATCACCTATCTTGTATGTATTCGAATGCCGATGATTCCCTTCCTGTGCACATCGTGCATGCATGCACAAAGGGCTCTGACCCCGCTTTTCGCCCCTCCATCATTGCACATGTAGAAATGGGTCCATCCACCATGCATATTTCCATCCCCGAATTCGGCTGTCTATCATATATGCTCCCCATGGAGGATCCTTTTTTTACCAGGATATGGTCATTTAGAGAGTATGCTGCAATATTTCATCTGAGATGTTTGTGGAGATAGATCTTCAGGATTTATTGTTTATGATGGTTGGGTCTCATGAAGAAGGCCTCCCTCTCCTTGATTTGATTTGGAACCATACATTGTAGAGATTGTCCATCTGAGCTTTGGTTAATGTAGAAATCAATGGCAACATCTTTCCAACAGCAGGTAAACAAAATTCGGTTCTCTAGATGATTCGACTGTACTGATCTGAATCGATACAGAGCATTTCATTCGCTTCTTCCATCCTTCTCACGCGGTGGACAAACTCATCCTCAATTCTGTTGGCAGATCGAAGGTATACGGGCAGGGATCTATACCGGTATGTTTGAACATAAATCTCCATCAGAAATGCAAGCTATTGTTAGCTTTTCTCATGGCACCGCGGCATTGTAGCCAATCAATGTAAAGGCACAAATCATTACCTGGTCGTTTTTTCTACTCGTACTCCCAACAGTTCAAGAACCCATTGCCATAGCTACATTCAATTCGAGGGATCTTTCCAACGACCTTCGAAGCGCGGAGGCTTTCAAATCCCTCTCTTTTGTTCTTCTCCGATTAACCAAGCTGGGCTTCTAATTATATCTGATGATGATCGTTTCGTACGTATCCCATGCATCCATCAGTCCATCGGTTCTTGGACATGGGCAAGGTTTCTTTTTTAGCATTGTTATGTACTCTGCTTTTATGGCCATACCGCATATAGCTGAGGAGAACCATCAGAAAAATGTGGTAAAAACGTGGAATTTCACTTTGCTTGAAGCCATTCAAGCTGCTTTGGATCAGAAGTTTTGCTCCTACATGCATTCTGCCTTTGGAAAGTTGACCCTGTGCAAGTGGACATACAGCCATGCAGCAACAGTTAGTTACTGTGCTCCCTTTTATCACAACATGATGGAAAAAATTTGCATCCTTGAATGCATTACGAGAAAATCTGGAAGGGCAAGATGTCGGAGCCATTGAAGGGCATGGTAAACAACGGTGACATTTTGCATTCAAAGACTTTTGGAGAAATCCATTGACTGCTGCTGCTGCTTCCAGAGGTGCAATTGGGTGGTTAATGGAGATGCTGCGGTAGCCATGCTGCTTCTTTAAGGTCCATTCTATCATCTCCCCTTCTCTGATGTTGAGCTTGAATTGCTTCTGTTACCACTAAAGAAATTCCACTTGGATGAAGCATCAGCCACAACATAATCACAGGGACAAGTAGGTTATGGCTGCTTTGGATGGAAAGCCCTCTTAACTTGGAAGAACCCAAATGCTTCAGATCTACTGTTGATAACCAGTAATCGGCGGTTCTGCTGCTCAGTCAACTTGAACCTAGAACAAAGGCAAATCGGATTGTTACTCAGTTATTTGAACTGCAGTCTCAAGCTCAATAATATAAATCCAACTCGTTTTCCAGCTGTTGAACCTTGACTGGACCGAATCACTGAGATGATTACACCATGTAACTTGCCAAATTCATGAATAGAAAGAATTATACGATCACGCAAACATCATTCTATTCCTTTGGTGCCTTTCCTTCTTTACAATGTCTGATTGCTTTTGAATGATTAAGATAAACAATTAGCTTATCAAGTTAAATGATTAGGAACAGTTTCAGGATTAGTTAACAATGATTAACAGAGTGGTAGAGGGCTTGGTGCCGGCCCAGTTAGTTGAACTATGCCAAAAACTTTGATGTCGATTAAGTTATTCTTTCCCCACCTCAGAATGATTTTGCTGGAGCAAAATTTCATTCATAACATTTTGAAACAGTGCAACAATACAGTATAATGCAAGTTAAATGCGATTGCGTGGAGCATCGAACGAGCCAGATAGCTAAGAATTTACAACACCAATTATAGGGAGGATGGGACCAACAGCAAATCAGTTGTCTTGTCGAGCGAAGTTTAATTGTAAACACCAACTATCTCTTTATTATTAACTGCCGCATCTCTGATCAGCACAATGCCGCTTGTCAAATGCCTATTTAGTGCTAATATCATCATGAAGGCACAGGTCATGAGAGATTAAGAAAGCCAAAAATAAATAAACAAATCTACCACTGGAAAAAGAAAGAAAGAATTGAAACAAACCAGTGCATACCTACACAAAATCATAAAATGTATAGTAAGAACCTCTAAGCCGATTCGTTCAATTCCTTCATTTACTGGTAGAAGACTCGATCCTCGAAACATGAGGTTATGGGGTTCAAAATATCCTCAAACTCTTCTTGTGACCCTACACATTACTCCATAACAACCCTAAAATAAGTGTCGCTTTAACAGATCATCATAAGGGTTTAAGGGTAATACAACATTATGCTGTAAGACTCCAAAACGGTACCTTTGTTGGCAAGGATTAAACATAAATAAAGCAACATTTGTCAAACATCAAGCCCCATTTTTAAACATATGCATTCGCATCCTGAAGGGGTCTCACAAACCTCTGCAAAGCTTTCAGAAACATCGTACTCACAAGTTTGTGGAGTGAGTGTTATGAAAGAATACCTTAACAAGCTTGAAGAAGTCGACGTTTTCTCGGCACAGCTCCGCTCTTTCAAATTGGAAATTTGTAGTACATATGTACATCCAATGCATGGAAGCAAGCATCAATACCCAAGCGTACACCATTTGAAGGGGGCTGAGCATGAAAAATCTTTGCATGAGTTCTTTACACTCGTGGCCCACTAATTGATAAATATACAAAAATTACACATACCATTCTTATATGCCAGCCATGGTGATCAAGCTAATCTGTGGGATGGAACCTTCACCGGTTGCTATCTTCCCTAGCCTAGACAGCTTATGATACATCTCTGAGCTTAAAGCTCGATCTCTATCGCCCACGAAAAACTCATGAACCTTGTGTTTGATCTCAATCCAAGCTTTCCCAGGTTCCTTCCATGCTGAAGCACACTTCTTCATATCATGAAGCTTCTGCACCTCATCCCATTTGTGAACGTCCGCATACATGCCTGTCATCATCACATAGCTCGAAGCCTTATCTGGATCTAGTTTCACAATCTCATCAACACACCACAATGCTAGGTCCATATCACCATATGTCCGGCAACCTGCAAGCAATGACATCCAACTGATAATATTAGGTGAAATCGGCATTCCGTCAATGAAAGACCGAGCTTCTTTCAATCGGCCTGATCGACCAAGAATGTCAATAATGCAGTTATAATGTTCCACTCCAGGTCTAATCCCAAACTCTCTTGTCATGGCCGCTAGACAGTGTCGACCCTCCTCAATCAACCCACCGTGGCTAAAAGCACTCAAAACACTAGTAAAGACTACACCATCAGGTTTTACTTTCTTTTCTTTCATATCATTCAGGCACTGCTTCACTAATCCATGATTCCCGTCCTTGGCATATCCAGCAATCAATGCACCCCATGACACCAAATCTTGATCTGATAAGGTATTGAACACCTTTTGAGCTTCTTTGGGCCTAGAGCATTTACCATAGAGATCGACAAGCGTATTTCCAATAACACGATCTGATTGGAGCCCTCTTTCTACGACTTGAACATGTATTAGCTTACCCTGCTCAAGAGCTCCGGCACTGCAACATGCCTTCAGAGCACAAACAAAGGTCGCATCCTCCGGGCTGAGGCCTTCTTGTAGCATCTTTCCGTACAGCTCTAATGCAAGGAAACCTTGTGAGTGTTGGGCGTGACCTGCAATCATAGCACCCCAGGGCACCACATTCTGTTGGAAAGCCGCATTAAAGACATTTTGGGCATCATCCATACTTGCAGATTTTGCATACATATCCACAAGACCAGCCCTTATTGCAATATCTGAATTCAACCCGGAGGTGATAATTTGCTTGTGTACAAGCCTTCCTTCCATTGTAGCTCTCAGGCTTGCACAGGTTCTAAGAAGACATAAGAATACAGGAATATCTGGTTCGATACCATCCTGTTTCATCTCTCTGAAAAGCTGGAAAACCAAGTGTTCTTGTCCATGTTCTAGGAACCCATTTAGCAGTGTACCCCACATCACCTTATCTCGGACCCGAAACTTCTTGAAGACTTCCCATGCCTCCGCTACAGATCCACACTTAACATACATGTCGATGAGCGCAGTGCCGACACTAACATCCAGTTCGAGTGTGCTCCCGATAAGCTCATAATGGATCAGTTTTCCTTGATCTAGAGCACGTGTGTTGGCACAGGAAATCAGTACTGCAATAAATATGACTCTGTCAGGCTTTATGCCTTGTTTCTGCATTCTCTCAAAAAGGTCAAGAGCCAAAAGTCCTTGATCATGTTGAGCATACCCTGTCATCATAGCACCATAAGAGAACACCGTGTTTTGCGAGGATGCATCGAACACATTCCTCGCCTCCGACAAACCACCGCATTTCCCATACATATCAATGAGCGTGCTTCTGAGGCTTAGATCTGCATCTAAAGATCCTTTGACCACATGATCGTGGACCAATCGGCCACGCCTGATATCATTCATATTTCCACATACCTTAAGTATGGAGAGGAAAGCAACCCGGCCAGGTTTTACACCGTGCATTTGCATCCTCTCAAAGAGCTCAAACACCATCATATCCTCTTCATTATTTGCATATCCCGTTATTAGGGAGCTCCAAGTGACCACATTTCGATCTTGCAAGCTCTCGAACACATTGCGAGCTTCCACTAAACTTCCACATTTGGCATAGAAGTCCACGAGGCTACTTCCCAAAGCAACATCGCACTCAAATCTATTCACCATAATCTGGTGATGTATACATCTACCATAGCTTACTACATCTAACCCACAGCATGCTTTCAATATGCACAAATACACCACACGATCAGGTCTGATCCCTTCTGCCTTCATTTTCTCGAACAGTGCTAAGGCAACTAGACCTTGCCCACAATTCACATAACCAAGAATAATAGCACTCCAGGAGACAACATTCCGATGTTCCAGCTTGTCGAAAATAGAATGAGCAACATCAACACGACCACATTTTACGTACATATCGATTAGGCTGCTTCCGATAACAACATCACATTCAAGCTTACGCTTGCTGATATGTTCATGGACAACTTTACCATGAGTGAGGTCTTTGATGGATGTACAAGATTTTAGGGCAGAAAGATAGGTACCTTTGTCTGGTGTGAAGCCACGACGGAGCATCTCATGGTAGAAATGGAGAGCTTCCTTACCCTGGCCATTTTTGGCATGATTTGAGATAATGGCATTCCAATTGTGCACGGTTCTGGGTAAAGAAGCCATTCGTGAATGCGATATGCTTGGAGGCGATGATTCTATAAGAACCAGGGAGATGCACAGGATGGCCGGCTCCGGAAACAGAAATAGGGCTGGAGAGGCTCATGCTTCGAAAATCGAACTGCTGAATGCACCCACAGCAAGGTAAAACCAAGGAATCGATCAGGAGTAGGTTTCCGGGATTTGGGTTCCTTGAGTTCTCGGAGTTTAGGGTTGTTGAGTTTGTGTTATTAGGGTTTAATTAGGGTTTTAGCACTTGTGTTTCGCGGATTTCTTCCTTCGTTTGCTGAAGGAATCGATCAGGAATAGACTTTCGGGATTTGGGTTCCCGAGTTCTCGGAGTTTTCAGCTTTCGGCAGCAAATTAGGGTTTTGGGCTTCAGGTTGCAAGGTTTTGAGGTTGGGGCTGAGATCAAGATCTTTAACATTTGTCCAAGTTTTGCCCTATGTTTTGCGTAGATTATACAAGAACAAACAGGACAACATATCTCATCGGATGCCCAACACTTGTGTTCAATTCCTCAAGTGAACTGCATTATTCATAAGGATTGATCATTCACAACATATCGATCCATCATTCGCAAGGATTCATCGTATCATCGTGTCGAATGCTTCGTTGGAGAGGATAGATTGCATCAGAGCTCCAAACACACTACTAAGTTCACAATGTTGTGTCATTGCTGCGGAGACGTTGCGGTTTAGGAGCGAAATCGGGGTGAAGTGTGCAGTTCACAACACCGCACAATTCATCGTGATAGTCAATGAATGATTCAAGATGCCAGCACGCAAAAACTCTGATGCAGGATGCAAATCTACAAGGAACTACGATAATCTGAAGCAAAAACTCTATGATGAACCCGTAAAGAACCATGATAATCTGAAGCAAAAACTCTATGATGCAGTATGCAAATCCACAAAGAACTATGATAATCTGAAGATCCCAATCACGAAGGACCAGCACCCAAAAGCTCTATGATGCAGTATGCAAATCCACAAAGAAATGTGATAATCGGAAGATTCAATGATTTAGGACCGGTAAACAAAACCTATGATGCAACAAGCGAATCCACAAAGAACTATGATAATCTGAAGGTTCGGATCGGCAAGCAAAAGCTCTTTATGATGCAGTATGCGAATCCACAAAGAACTATGATAATCTGAAGGTTCGGATCGGCAAGCAAAAGCTCTTTATGATGCAGTATGCGAATCCACAAAGAGCTAAAGGCTAATCTGAAGATTCGATCAAGAAGGAAAGCGGAGAAAAGGGGCATGTTAATTACAAGGGGTTAGGAAATGCACTAACTGGGAAAAAGGTGTTGAAATAATACAATACAAGAAGAAGAAGAAGAAGAAGAAGAAGAAGAAGAAGAAGAAGCCATTACACATCCTGAGGTTGTTGTTATTTCAGTTGGATCTGGCATCAGCTTGCAACACCCCCGATGAGCATGTTTGGATGGGGAGGGGTATCGATGCTGGCAATGCGTGATCGCCGAGCTACGTTGAACCAGAAGACAAGGGCAGCCCGAGAGTAAATGACTCGAACGCCCTGAAGAACCAAGCCTCCATCGGTACGAACTGCCTCTTTCCCGCCCTCGATCTTCGTCTCGATGACAGAGATCCCATTCTCCCCTTTTGCTGATGCTGATGATGCTGATGATGCTGTTGATGCTGTTGATGATGCTGATGATGCTGATGATGTTGCTGTTGCTGTTGCTGTTGATGCTACTGCCATGCAACAGGGAACCTCCTCCTCAGCTGTGCTCACCAGCGCACACGACAAGTGCTCCAATGGATGCTCCCCACACCTCAGCACGCAGCCTTCCACTATCAATGAGCCTCCCCTGTGCAGCAAACAGCTCCCGAGCTCTGCTGTCACCGTTAGGTTCGCCACTCTGCTGCTCGCCACAAACTCCAGACCACTGCTTTTCCCATAACAGTTAGATACTCTTCTCCTTCATCCATTAACTTCCTTTTCCCTAAAAGTACATCCGATGCAACGAGACAACTGCAGCCTCGAGCATGTCGAAATACCGCTTTTTGCTTCTTTTCAATGCGACAAAACCCGCCGCCGTATGCAGACCACTGATTATGCGTTTGTTTGTGTATTTCGACATGCTTAGGGCTGTGGTTTTCTTGCATGCAAAACACACACACACGCACACACACAGAAAGAAGAACACACATGAATACAAGCAAATTCTACTTGTTCACGCTGCGGTTCTTTGCATGGCATACACACACGTGTACATATAAGCAATTTCTTGTTGTGGCGACAGTTTGCTTGCATTCAGTAAACAACAGGAAGCACGTTCTAATTTCAATCTAATCCACTTGCCTATGAGAGAGGATGACAGATAGCCATGTGTAAAGATATGTATGTAAGATAAAACTATTAACTTATCTATTAGGACATACCTGTCACAGCCACGTGGACACATTAATACAGTATCTTCTGGTGATAACCCTGCTCCCAGCTGTTTGTATGGAGATAGCATGCTTTTTTAAATAAACAATGAATGAAAATTCAAGAATGATACTGGAAAAAACAAATCTTTTGCATACCAGACAAAGAGGCTTATCAACGCAAACATTGGAGATTAGATGTGTCATACCAGCGCTAATTAGTATGGTATCACCAGGCCTGCAAAAGAAAATGACCACATTTGCAAAAAAGAACCTGTTAAAATATGTACACACACAGACATATATGCATATATTTAAGTATATAGCTGTATACATATACACTTGTTTATAAGCATTCATATTAAGTGTTTAGCTGTATACCTACATAGATAGGTATGCATACATAATTTTAAACAGACGTGTGCACATAAACATGTATTTGTATGCATATCGATATATAGCTGTATATCTATATACATATGCACACATATATACGCATAAAAAGAATACTAAAAATCAACTTCTGTGAGAAAGAAGTAAATTCAGGATCAAACCTAGCTGCTGAAACTGCATCTTGGATAGTTGTGAAAACATGACGTTGCAACTGGGAGCTTGGAACGGAGCTATCGACACGGAGCCACATCCGTCTATCCAATGCAAGTCCATGCCACCGCCTGCATACCCGAGCCGCATTGAATCGATCTGCAAATCTCAGTGATAGATATTTACGCCCACTCAAAGCTAAAACATCCTACCCACTTTTCTGCCTCTTTTATCTACGGCAAACCATGGTCAATCCCATCCTTTTGCCAGGTTTATAGTGCAGACCTATAGACCCATTTAAATCTAATTACACAAGGAAACCATCACCTGGTTTGTTCATTCTTACACATAGTAAGTTGGTTTAGTACCGAAATAACCCGTTGGTGTAATTACAAAACATCACTTTACTGATTCATATCAGTAACAGAAAGAACGCAACATTCTGGAGTTCGTTCTGATGTAGCACAAAACGTCTACTTCACTGACTTCATACAGATGGTCATAGGAAAAATGTATGCACTTTTAATTATTCACGTAGAGAGCAAAACGGACACAAAAGCCTGGGGCTTGATATGATTTTCGGAAAAAATATCTACTTACACCAACTCATCATAGGAGAAAACATTAGATTGGTTGATGGTTAACTTAATGCCCAAATGAATAGTAGATTAATTTAGAGTTTGCGACAATCCTACTAGGATGTCATTTCAATGGTCTACATTACAAATTCATGTATATTCCAGATAGAAAATGGCAGCTTGTCAGCAATTCACAGGTCAGTTTATTGAGAGGAGCAGTTTATCGACATAACATTTGATTTCGCAAAGAGGAAGCCAACGATTTGAAGGCTTTTGGTCATGCCCTACCTCTAACATTAGCATTGATTCATCTATTCTTAATCAACATACTCATGTATAATCCAGGAAATCTTCTGCGAGCTTAGCTTGCTATTGCATGCTTCCAGAAAAAAACCATTTCAAGCTGGTATACGGAAGATAAAAATTAACGTAACTGCCCATTGGATGACAAAAGGCAACATGAAAATATATGGTTTCCAGGATGCCCTAGACTTTAGCATAGCGATATACGTGTGCGCATTGCCGCATACAGACACAGACGTACACACGCAGGTACATGGAACAGAAAGTTAACACTGTCATCCCTCCAAATATTATCATTACATGGTGACCTTATCAATGCATCCTTTCGCAGGCAGTGAGGGAGGGTTTGCAACCTCCGTCCAAAGGGTGCTTCATATGCCGATTTCGATGCGTATATTGAAGTGAAACAAGAGCGGAAGACTGGGAGAGAAAAAAACGGGGGCTAAGGTATCGCTTTCAGTATTTGGGCATTTGCCCGAACCCTCGAGTGGCGCTTCTGTGGAACCAAATCCATTTCTTCTGATTCCCATCGTAGGCACCGCACACCTTGGCGGACCAGAAAGGGGGGGGGGGGGGGGGGGGAGAACACAAAATGGTAGAAAA
>JBBBWG010004880.1:10603-27626 GCA_037176905.1 Azolla pinnata
CCTCCCCAGAACAAGAAATGGTAGAGAAAGAGAGAGGGAGAGAACCTGGCAAGGGAGAGAGGAAGCTGAAGATGCGGACGAGGCAGCCATCGTCGAGAAGGAGAACCGGGCCTTCTGAATCAGGGGGCGCTAGCCGTTTCATGCCTGAGCTATTTTCTTCGCAACAATGAAGGAAGATGAAGATGAAGATGAAGATGAAGAAGAAGACGAAGAAGAAGAAGAAGAAGAGAAGGAATTATGAGGTCTTACCGGGACTCCAAATTCCTTCACTCTTTGTTTGGATCGATCGATCGATCAATGCCGGATTTGATTGGTTGATCGATCAAACCCAGATCCAATCCAGATGGATAGATAGATCGATTCCGGATTGATTTGTCAATGATCGAATCTAGATTGAATTCGGATTGATTGGTTGATTGATCAAATCTAGGTTGAATTCGGATTGATTGGTTAGATTGATCAAATCTAGGTTGAATTCGGATTGATTGGTTACTTTATCGAATCTAGGTTGAATTCGGATTTTGCTTGATCAATTTTGGATTTGATTGGTTGATCGATCAAATCTAGGTTGAATTCGGATTGATCGATCAATTTTGGATTTGATTGGTTGATTGATCGAACCTAAATCAAATCTAGCTGGATGGATGGATCGATTCGTTCAGGACGGTCGGATGGATGGATCGATTCGTTCAGGATGGTCGGATGGATGGATTGATCGATCAATTCTGGATTTGATTAGTTGATCGATCGAACCTAGTTCAAATCCAAATGGATGGATCAATCAGTTCATTCATGACGAATGGATTTCGGATTGATTGGTTGATTGATTAAATCTAGGTTGAATTCAAATCAATCGATTTAACAATTTTCTTCGCCTATGTACCAACCATTCTTTTCTAAGATGATATAACACTTGGGACTTCTGATCGGTACATTTGTCCAAGCGTAATGGTGCCCAATTGTCTGATTTTTAGCTTTTAGTTAGCGAGTTGTCCACCTTGTAACACAATCCAAGCATTGGAAACCCTCCTGATGCCGAGAGATTCAACCAAAGACAGAGGCTTTTTTTATATACATTATACTATGATAGTTGCATCAGATTGCAAACCAAGTTCATTTTGTCGAATGTGGAAATCAAACTCATGGATACATGTCCGCCATCAAAACCATTCCTTCGATCAAAGTTAGCTCTTACTTTGTTTGAGCATTAGTTATGATACTAATCAGAGTTTAAAAATTTGACTACACATTTGTTACAACTTACAATGCTCCGCATCCAACCACATTTGAATGCTCTTTTCACATATTCTCAACTTTAACTAAACCCAATGCCTGCACACATTCCTCCACTATACACTCTCAATTGCAACGTTTATAAGTTGTTCTTCAGCACTGTGACTCACTGCACACGTCCAGATATATCACATAAAATGTATTATTTTTGGTCTCATAGCTCATATAAAGACGATAATCTAATCAGTAATGTTACAATGGTTTAACCTAACCACTTAGGTCTTCAACCCTTTACGTTATTTACACAAATAATCCTTTCTAGAATGAGAATTGAAGAAATTCAAGCACTAATTTAAGAACATTTGACAAGCTATTCCAAAGAAGCGACATTTTTCAATGAAAAACATAAGGTGCTTAGCCTCGGTGCATTTGAAAGTCAAAAATGAAATTAGTTGGTAATCGAATGTCAAAAATGAAATTAGTTTTACCAAACTTGAGTTCAACTTTGACTTAGCCTTGATAGACAAAGCGTCCCTTGTAGTAAACTAATCAACATCGGTCCAATAGTGGGACGCAATCACTCAACTTGAACTAGTAGGAAGTATTATGCAAAGAAACACATCAATGGTACAACATCATCGTACCAAAGAGCTCATCACCAACAAATGACTTAAAACCCAAAAGATTAACATCAGACTGGACATTGTTGATGTTTCAATTTCTGAGCACTAATCAGACAAATGGAATGACAATAAGCTGCCCAACAGAAGCAATTGAATCACAAACTCGACAAGAAGATAGACTTAGCTCCACCTGAAGTAACAGAATCATGCCATTATTAAATAAAATAGAAATGTTAGGCTACAAGAAGGTTTTTACCTGCATGTAGCATAGGCTGAGTACAATGTCCATGTGTTAATTGAACTGTGTTTGAGTTGCAGCTGGAATTGCACTGCGAACACAAGCCCTTGATGATGAAGAACAAGCCATATCTGCATATGAAAGAGTTCTTGGCATTCCAAGGTGCATACTATGATGTGGTTGAGATTTAATGCAGATTTTTTAAAAATCCTTATCAAAAGAGCAAATCATCAATCAAACCGTTCTCTAATCTTATGAGCACAGAAGGCAAAATAGAAAATTTTATGGTCATAGAAGATTTACATTACATGGGCATGCATCAACTGCCTGTAAAAATACATCGAAAATTTTGGGTTAAGGATGAATGAACTTCAAATCAAAGTGCCCACGCTTCACGATTGACAGCAGATCTCCACATGGTATTTATCAGGTCTTATCTATATTTTCTGAATCTGCCCATTTAACTGTTTGTACTAAGCGTTCCCGAAGAAGCTCCAAATTCTGGTCCGATATGGCTTGATACATCTTTGAATGGTCATGCTTCTGCATTCAAAAAATTCATATGTACGTAAGTTAAAACATATTGTTGAGGCAGACACTACAATATAAAACCTATCCCAATAGTATATGTTTTGACACCACAATTTAAAAATAAAAAATCCTTTATCTATTCTCTGGTAAATCTGTGTTTATTTCCAAACCATTGTCTAAGATAATTTGATCATGTGTTATGAACTTCTAGTCATAGTTCCAAACAGATCAATTCCCTCTCTAAGAAAGTAGTCACAGAACAGTAGAGTTTATCAGGAATACCAAGCCTCTCAGTCAACTTACAGGCAATCCAATTTCAGCTTTGAGAACAAGTAAGATAAGGAAGTTGTAAAACAGGAAACAGAAACCCTCCTATTTACAGCATTCCAAAATAGCCTCAAGTTGGTAGAAATAAATGGAGAAAAGTACATCATGCTTCTGACTTATTTGGTATTTGTAACTTCTACCTCATACTGCATGATTGTTGATTCACCATGTACACATATCAAGAAAGAAATAAAGATATATTAACGTCTTCTTAGGCCAATATACCCATGAGACAAAACGTACAACAATGTTTGTACATTCACTCATCTATGAGAGTACAGGGATAATACAAATACAATCATCTAATGTTCAGAGCTTTGGTCTATATATAGAGCAAATGCCAAAATCGAGATATTTAGACCTCTATATATAGACTTAAAGCTCTGAAGCAGTTCAATCCATCACATACATGTAAATAAGTAAAGCGGAAATAAGTAAATAACTGTACATACAATAATTCAATACTCAATCAGTGGTTGTTTAATGTTTGAAGCCTTGCTCTTTACATGTGAACTAGGACTTTAACCAACCTCACGAGTCTAATATAGCCATCAAGTTGCAGATAGTAGCTTTTCTTAAGTCATATATAATGACACAATCTACTTCTGATGCTTCATATGTACCAACTCAAGAAAGGGTCTCACCAATTACTGATTGGCTTTCCAAGGTTTCTGTTATGGGCGTAACATTACGAAACAATGTATAAGGCTAATTTGAATGGTTTAAGGGTAGGATAAGTGGGAACCGGTTATCCTACGATTGGGTCAAACCCATATGGTCACTGGATCAGTATAAACACATCTAGTGGTCAGGGAGCCCTGGAAGTTTGACCTATAAAAAGGGGACTAGCTACCTCCTTTAGGACGGCACCTTGAGATGTTGTGAAGACTCCCTTAGTGAGGCTAGGCTCTCTGGTCATCAGATTCGTACCTGTCAGACTTCTGAGGTATATCTAAGGTAATTACCCGTGGTATTGGACACAGGTATTGTTTTGGATTAGTCTTCAGTCCTTCGCTCGGGGGTGGTTGGTGAGGTTAATCTCTCTTAAACCATGCTATTCTCTCTAATCTCTCTCTCAAGTACTGCTTATCATTAGTAGATCCTAATAATTTCCCTGTTTTCAGGGAAACCAAAATGATATATTTTATTACGGTTTGACTCCACTCAATCAGGGCTTAGTTTGGCTTAGATGAATGGTTTAGTTTATCCTGATGCAAAGTGCAATTTAAACAGCTTCAGCAGTTGAGAAAACAGTTCGGTTTGGCTTCAACACTTCTGTTGGGTCTTTGGTTCGGTTTGAGTACCAACTTTGTAATGGTTTGATTTGAGACTCAACTGAAACATTTCTAAGACATTTTATTGGTCAAATAATCCTTGTTTCTGATTTTCCTATAAACATAAGCAACCCATGAAAAAATTCTTTACGCTTTTCTCTTGGTTATGGTTAGAATGGGTTCATATAAAAAAGGTTGTGCTCACAAAGATGTAAGAATCAGATACGGAACTAGACAAGGCATTCTAGGTAGAATCATAATGCTTACGTTTCAAAGGTTTCATGTTCTGACCCATGTATAAAAGGACAAAGTCCGAAAAGAAAGAACCTCTAACGTCTCTCTTTGGAAGCTGCATCAATGCCTCCAAATGACATCCTCCTTAAATGAAGCCTGCATTGAAGGGACCACATAAGAGGCCTTCTTCAAAGTGCGAAAGATGTATCATCTTCAAGACAACCACAAATTCCTTATCATGAGGTTGGTTCTAGTTTAGGGTCATATAGCCGAAATCTCCACTCAAAAACCATGTGATTTTCTTTTCTATTCGGAGTACTGTCTTGCATTCAATATCAAATAAACAGGAAATTTCTGCTGTGCGGAGAAAAGAAAAGAATATTTGAGGAGACAATAACAAGGCTACAAACAAACAGAATCCTGAATACTAATACAAGAAAACACTTTCATGAGTCATATGGCAAAACCAGGCTACCGCCATATCCATCGGCATGGTATGCACTAAATGGTATGTGATAAATGCACTAAACTTTGTAGAATAAACTTAGACTATCAACTCTATAGCATACTTGAAATCATCACATGAAACTACGAGATCAAGAAAAACTTTAAACTCAATGATGACATGCAACAGCTTCTAGAATCCCACGGAATGAATATTTTAATGATGTAGAGTGATGTGGCGGCCATGCCAACCACAAACCAGACTCGTGGAATGAATACTTTAATAAGCACATAAAACTATGAGATCAAGAAAAACGCTGAGTCCAAAGGTAACATGGAACAGCTCCTAGAATCCCATTGCATGTACTTCAATAATGTACACAGATGGTGGACATGCTAACCATCAACCATACTCATAGAATGAGTATTTTAATAATGTGGACTCATGTGGAGGGCATGCCAAGCATGATTATAAGAAAAAATGACATCTTATATTGTTTTGTTAGATTAAAAGGATGAGATTGTTTTGTAGTTTACAGATCAAAAGCTTTTAAAATCGCATAGATCTTGGGGCCCCTGAATCTATGATCTTAAAAGACCCTATAATTATAAGAAAACCACAATGAAAGAGAGAACAAATCGTGTCTTACTTTGTACACATTATGCATAAAAAAATGCACAATAAGAATAAAGCTCAGATAGCCCGTACTGGGAGTTTTCAAGTACATTATGATAGATAATAGTCCCAAGATAATGATATTTTGAGAAATTGACCCCCAACGCACATAGAACTCATGTTAATTTATGGTTTAGAGAGGCCATGCCTAAGCGTACCAACTTCGCATAAGTCTGATGAATGAATATGAGTCACTCAATTAGGAGACCATAGAAAATGTTAGTGGATCCCAAGATTTATAGTTGGAAAACCAACATAATACTACAGTCAAGACATTAAACTCTTGGATGTTAGTTACGATGATAGGCAAGTTACCAATGGAGTTCCCACAATGTGAGTTCCAAGTTCTAACATATTTGATCCATCTTGTTGATGCAACATATAAAATGTCAAATATAGTGAGGTCAATTCATAAGTATTTCACATGATGTTGTACACAAATGTCTGTTAGATACAAGATGATAGCAAAGTACCAATGGAGTTCCCATTATGTGAGTTCCAAGTTGTAGCATATTTGATCCATCTTGTTGATGCAATATATAAAATGTCAAATTTAATGAGGTCAATTCATAAGTATTTCACATGATGTTGTACACAAATGTCTGCTAGATACAACTTTTGGAGGAGAAAACATTTGAATAATCTAGGTCAGCGTACCAAAACCTAGTTCCATGAGAAAACATCCTTTTTCAGTGTAATTTATCTTCCCATCATTTCATTTTGAGAGTATACTCAAGCAGCCAAAAGTAGCATGTATGAATACCACGAGAATTTCCACACAACTTTTTTCCTATATCGTTTATATAAACTCTTGATTTTACTTAATAACTAGATTTCTAAAAAGAAAATGAGGATCACCTTTATCCATTTATTATATAGATGTAATCGAGTGACCATCACCCGTTCACATAGCTCTTGCTTTTCCTGCATTCACTATGTTCCATCTGATTCAATCTTGGGGAATGAAATATTTTTTTTCAGAAACTCATTAGCTGCAAAACATACCTGAACAAGTGTTCTGAGGAATAGCTTACTATCCTGAGGCTTGTTCTGCACAACGAAGCTAAGAAAAAAGAAAGAATAAAAATTAAATATTTCAATGATTCGACACACTGTAACAAAACATTTCCATATTGTAGTCTTTGCTTACTTATAAAACCAAGCATATTGCGTAGGGTTCATCTCATAGAGCTGCACGAGAACCGTCCTCACTGCTTTATATGTGAAATAATCCAGCAGGTGCTACCATAGAAAAGAATACAAGAATACAAAGTTATAGGAATGAACGAATAATAAACACTAAACAAGACAAGAGCAAGGAAAACGGAAGAAAGAAATAATAGATTTGAAGTTAATGCACTGAAGTATATGAGTTTAGAGATGCAATGCAACGGTACAAAGTATAAAACGAAATTCATAACAATGAACGTTCTATTTGCTTTGGTCAGAAGAAAATCATAGTAAATCCTCAATCTGTCTAAAGATCTTGGGCACGTGAACTTGAGAGAGAGAGAGAGAGAGAGAGAGAGAGAGAGAGAGAGAGAGAGAGAGAGAGAGAGAGAGAGAGAGAGAGAGAGAGATTTTATTATTGGAAGTTGAGGAACGATTTTTATTTGATGGGTTTTTCAGAATATCTCAATATATATGTAAGATAAAAGGGAATTTGCTTTGGCAATTTTCATGATTTATGTCATATGGGAAATTTTTCCCCAGCAGAGTTGGATTTATGTCATTTAGTATTACAGACCTTGGAAGATTGATCTCATCATATCACTATTATTGTAGCTATGATCGCAAGGGTTTTTTGTATTGTCCTGTTGTTTTAATACAAACATACACTAATGGAGAGAGAGATATATTTTATTAAGGACTTCAAAGGACGAATGTGACCAACAAGACCACAAGTGAAAATTCATCACATAATATCAGCACTGCAATTGAGAATGCACTTAACAAGTGAGAATACATATGGAATTTCTACATCGACCATGAGAAACCACATAAGAACGTGGTTTTAGACCTTTATAATGTCTTTCTTCTAAGTCTGTGTGTATGTATGTATGTATGTATGTATGTATTATGTATGTAGTGAAGAGAGAAGAAAGAAAGCAAGTTATATTAATGTCCTTTTAAGAGGCCAAAATGGCCTATTAAGATTGAACAAGAAAACGCATCTTCAATTGTTCCCTGTCTCTATTTCTCTCTCCATTCTTTTCAAGCTGTCTAACAGCTTTCTCTGGGTATCAAAGCTCTTAATCTTAGCCTTTTTGCCTAAAAGCACATGAACTTATACTCTGTTTCCTTTTTCTTCCCTGATCATTCAATTCACATGGGCAGCTACAGACAGCCCCCCCCATTTACTTACAATTACTGTTCACAATCTCGTTGAAGATCAAGGGGAGAATTTTGTAGCTTCTAATGCTACAATGATTTCTAAAAACTATCCCCAACTTCCCAACACGTCTATTTAAAAAACAATTGCAAGTCATAGACAAGAACCTCTCTACAACATCATCGTCTAAAAAAGCAGAGAGAAGAAACATGAATTAGAATTTTCATCCTCGTCCAATTCTACCAGCTAAGCTGGAATTGAAGCTTGGCTAGATAAGGACTTGTGCACGTTCTCTCCTCCTTTCTGATATTAAACATACTATTTCTTGTCATTTTTGCAGATGAATAGTGAATCTCAAGATTCAGGACACTCCAAGCATCATGTACCAAGCCCCTCGATTTGTCCTATATGAGGGATGTGGCTGTCCACTCGCATATAAACACTGCTGAAGGTATACAACGTTAGAATAAGACATAAGTATATCCACATCTAAGCACATACACAATTATTAATCCTTGCATGCATGTTCAAACATGTCTTCAGAAAGACAGGTAAGTTGCAGCACATCTTAAGCATCTAAGTATCTAGGACTTCTAGATAAGTTTGTAGTTTCAAGCTACACTTAATAGATAACTGTATTACATCCGTTGGCATAGCAAAAGTAAGATTTTTTGTTCTTTTTTCCTCAATTTACTGAGAGTGTCTCTGGTTGAAATGCCGCAGAGCTTCCAATTAAAGTTTCAGTTTGTTGTTCCTTAACTCACTCCTTACGTTTTCTGTGATTTGGAGCAGGCTTCGTCTCATTATTTGAGTTTCACTAGATTATAGCGTATTAACCTACCTGCCTCATGTGTAATTACTATGTAATCTTGATGTCATTAGTATGTTATCTTCATAAATGCTGCCTGATCACTTTTGTTTGTAATCTTGAAGTCGTTTTTGTTGCAGTACCCATTGCAAGTCGATTTAAGGTATAGCACTGTAAACCTTAAACCTAAATTTTCCTTGTTTTCAATGAAAAACAATTTTATGCAGTTTCCTCTTTGAGCCGAACCTTGCTTCGATCCCTGACAGAAAATTACACTTGTTTGTTCTCTGTTCTGTTTCTAAATTGAAGACTAAATGTTCCATATCCCTTACCTAAATTTCGTTTGGCGGTTATATTATCCTTACCTTAAATATTTGGCTCTGTATGAAAGTATTTTACCATTTTGCACCAAATCAAAAGCGGATTTTTTCACTATCCGGTTTCCAAGCAAAGCATTCCTAAGCTCGAAGACAAAATCAATGTTAGGAGGCACTGAACGTTGGCAGCTCTAGATCTGCTCTCTCCTTTGTTCATTCTCTAATATTTAATCTCTATTGATCAAGATCCTATCCTCAGGTTGATTGATTGTAACTATTTGGTAATCCAAGTCACTTCACCAACCATGTCCTTCACTTTGCACACACCAGCTACTCTTGTCTCGCTTAAAGAACAATACATTGTTCCCACTACATGATTGTTGGCAATTCAGCTGCATTTCTGTTTTTCCTTCTCACTCAAAGCTTTATCTGCACGAATCATATTATGTAATGCTGCAGATAAGAAACAATGGATCGACAGTTGTGACGAGACAACATGATTGCAACAAGAAACAATGAACCTGATGATTGCGAGAAGATTATATATAACCGCAACATATGAACAAGGCGCTCCTTACAACCATTAAATAACTTAAAAAGGAAGGCCTTGCAAGGAAAGCCACATGCTCTACATATATGTATACAAACACACACATGCTATAGCTGTAATCTAAAGAAACAGTTTCACGATGAATTACTTATCCATATCATCCAAGAAATTGGCAAAACGCTAAGGGGTTAAGCCAACTTTTGAATAATCAAATGTAAAGCATAGAACGTAGTATAACAATGTGATGAGGAGAAGAAGAAAAGACAATTTTTGAGAGATCGAATGTGAAGATCAAGCCACAAAGTAATGTGTAACGAACAGCAAAAACAAAGCCATGGTTGAATTATGTATTGCGCGTACTACGTAACGCACGGTATAACAAAGTGAGGAGCACAAAGCCATGCAGAAATTATAGAATGTGAGGCATAAACATTGCATAATAATGATAATGATGAACGGCATAAGCACAGTAGCGCATAAACTGTGTGTGGGGGGAAAGCTTTAAATTGGAAAGCAAGGAAACGGATTTAGCCTAAAGGGCATAAGCCGTACCTTGTCAACGTCTGCGAAGTTATCCTCATACTGTCCACCTAGGTCAGCCCGCACCAAGAGAAAGGCGCTGCGAGTGCGAGCTTTGTGCCTGGATTCGCGGTTGTGGGGGACGAAAGAGAAGAATCGGGAGCTGGAGATGCAGGATGTCCAGGGAAGGACAGGCGTGCGGGCGGGGTGCGGGCAGTGGGGTCGAGGATGGAGATTCGACAAGGGAGGAGGTCGGCCATGGCGGCGGGAGAGAGACGAGCGGATCACGGCATGCGAGGAGGACGATGACGGGGACGAGGAAGTGGAGGTGGCGTTGCTGCTGCTGGAGGAGGAGGAGGAGGAAGAGGAGGAGGAAGGAGAAGAAGGAGAAGGTAATGCAGCGGAACGAAAAGAGGAGGAGGAGGAGGAGGGAGGGGGAGGTGCTAGCACCATCGCCGGACAGACGAAGTCGTGGCAGCGCAGAACATCACACAGACAGACACAAAACGAAGACGAAGAAGACGAACAAGAAGAAGAAAGAAGAAAAAGAAGAAGAAGAAGGGAAAAGAGAGAGAGAGAGAGAGATCGGTTCAATTTCTACCTCAAAAAAACACAAGCCATTTTACGTTGAAAAAAACAGGGAACAAGAAATGAGAAACAGAGAAAACAGAACAATTGGGAATTTTCTCCAGAGAAAACAGAACAATTGGGAATTTTCTCCAGAGACACAGATAGAAGAGATAATGAATGAATGGGGAGGGGGCTCTAGAGACAAAGGCATAGAGAGGCCATAGATTTATGTGTGTATATATATATATGCTTGATTTTGCGCTTTCGGATTTAGATGGATAGAGCGCCCCGATCTGGCTCGATATAGATGGACGGACGGATTCAAGATGAGTGTGTGGTGGAGATCGTTCCAGCCTTTTCCCCGGGTGATCAGAGCAAGGACTCGGCGAGAAGAAACGGCAGAGCTCGTAACCTCTTTCGGATTCCCCGAATCCCTCCTCGGAGATGTTGCTGCTGATCAGAGCAGAAATAGCTTGCAGCAAGAAGATGGCGGTGTTGATACGTCCGTCCGTCCTTGGGCATGGTGCAAGAGATAGCCAGACGGAACGAATCAACAAAACATGCAGACAACGGCAACAAAAGATGATCAATCGCCGTGTAGATAGATGGTCTACGCTTGCGAGTTGTTCTCCAGAAATTCTGAAGCCCGACCATCCTTAGAAAAGGTCCATCATTTTTGCACGTCACGGACTTTGGCGTTTCTCGCGCCCAACTGCCTTGCCTTCTCCCGGTCTTTGTGAGCCTCATCGTCGCCGTGATCAGTAAGTAGCCTTCCGGTTGCTGATCGGAGAAGCAATCGGGTGTGCACAGAAATTCTACTCCCGCAAGTGTCTAGACGGATGATCCCCACGTGTTTTGAGTAAAATAAACAAAACAAATATCAGTGTGGGGATTGTTCTTCGGCAGTGCAGTGGCTCTGCAGCATACCTACGAAAACATTGAATCTGGTCCCAAATTTGAAAGTTTCCTCTTCCAGTGGGGAAATTCGGAGGCAACACCAACTTTGGGCTCTTCTGCAGTTTCATCGCGATGGTGATGACGTGCCATTTCATCGGGCACAAGTCGCAGTAGCCTTCATTGCAGCATAAGTTACAACGACCTTAGGGTGGCGATGGTGCAAGTTGTGGCAGTCGGACACAATTCGTTTCGTACAAGCTTCAGGCAAAACAGTGTTGTCGGCTTTCTGGGGCCAACCTTCAACAGAGCATTAAAAAAAAAAAAAAGCGACCGTGGAAGCACATCAGGGATCAGAAGATGCCCCAGTGACCTCTCGTTCTCGCTCTTATAGTGACATGGGTCTTCCAGAAGGGATCGAGTGGCAGATTCCAGAATTTCGAGTAATCGGGAATCTGGGGAATCAGGAGTTTTTGCATTAAGGATATGGATGTATTTGAGCATGCGGGCATTCGATGGGATAGATGGATGTATGCATGCATGTGGCACATGCGCGTGCATGCATGTCGGCATGGTGTATATGCGTGCGTGTGCGTGTGTGCATGCATGGCGTGTGTGCGTACGCATGTGTGCATGGGTTTATGTATGTGTATGCGCGCGTGTGTATGCATGTGTGCATGTGCGGCGTAAGCATGCATGCATGCACTTATGTATGCGTATGCGCGCGGGTGCATGTATGCATGCGTACGTGCGTATGTGGGCATGCATGTGTGGCATGCGTATGGATGGTTGGATGTAAATGTATGCAAGGCTGTGTGTGTATGTATGTATGTATGTGTGTGTGTGCATGTATATGTGTCCGTGCATGTATGTATGTGTGCATGCATGCATGTGTGCATGCATGCATGCATGTATGTATGATGTGCGTACCTGCGTGTGCATGCGGTTGGTGTATGCATTCAAAAGGGAGATGTAAAGGGTGGCGATGGTCTTCTCCTCTGCGAAAGAGCCGCCCTCGGCGATGGCGATGGCGATGGCGATGGCGAAGCAAGGGAGGAGGAGCACACAGATCGGACCCTGCAGATCACAACACGGTACAGCTGTAGTGCGATGGATTGAATGAGGTTTGCAGGGGCCGGCATGAGAACGGCCGGTGAGGATGATCGCGCTTGCCTCCTCCATTACCGATGGCGGATGGGAGGATCAGAGCCTCCATCGCCGTCTCCGTCGGCGCTGCGGCCGCCTGCAGCAGCTTCTTCCGCGATCTTCTCCGCCATCGCCGCCGCCATGGAGACTTTCTACCCCGAAAGCAGCAGCGGCGGCGGCGGCGGCGGCGCCGTGGGGCTGGGCACGGCCATGGCCATCTCCGGAGGCTTGCTCCTGCTCTCCAACCTCTTGCAGGCCGCCGCCTTCCTCAGCGGAAGCCGCCGCCATCGCCGCCCCTCGAAGCCGCCGCCATCAACCCTAACCCTAATCCCGTCCGGTCCATCATCATCATCATCATCATCATCATCACCACCATCACCATCGTCACCATCACCACCGTCATCATCATCACCATCACCATCATCATCATCATCATCATCCGCCAGTACGCCCTGCGTCAGCGCTACTGATCCTGATCCACCCTGTACAACAACACCCAGCCAGCCTCTCCATGCCCACCATCATCACCATGACCAGCATCATCACCATCATCATCATCGCCCACCATCACCACCACCACCACCACTACCACCATCGCCATCGTCGCCATCGTCGCCATCACCGTCGCCGTCACCATCATCATCGGCCGATTCTCCGTCGCTGTCTCCAACAAGAGTCGATGATCGTCGGGTGGCGATCGGATCATCAGTATCGCCAGCCTTGTACGCCATCGACGAGCGACGGCGGGCGCCTCGTCGAGGGCAACGTAGCATCGGCAGTGCTGCTGATCATCATCATCGAGATGTAGCCGACGTGCTAGTCCCCGAGAATACAACAATCAACGCATCGAGCCGCGATACTATCGTGGCTCGCGACAGTGTGGCATTGCATCGACGAGCAGCGCCCGATCGAGACCAACGTACGGTATTAGCAGATCATCGTCATCATCATCATCGCAGCCGGCGACGTGCCTCGCCCGTAAAAGATCATCGACGGTGCGGTAAGATCACTTAGATCAGTCCGAAGATCGCACGATTTGTTTGCATATAATCGCCCCAGGGAAGGTTCTATATTGCCAAAGGAACCCTGCACTCTTGGCGCGACAACACATAATTAGTGAAAGCTTGAACTAGCTCAACATGCGCATGACCGCCATGACCTAATTAATGCGATGAACCCTAAACCCCTAAACCCTAAACCCTAAACCCCTAAACCCCTAAATCCCTAAACCCCTAAACCCTAAACCCTAAACCCTAAACCCATAAACCCTAGACCCTAGGCCTACACTCTGCGACACATTAAGCGAAGAATTTAGCTTCCAACTTGATCAACGCGTGCCTGACTTGCGACGATCTGATCCTTGATGCTACCTTTCCAGATCACGTCGACAATGGACCATCCAGGCATGTCCAGTATTCGGCTAACGCTCGCGGAACGTCTCCGGACATCACTAGAAACCGAGGTGTCAAGAAAGTGCGGTTCCGTGCAGATGATCCCCGCGGCAGCACCGCCGCAAAATCGGCATCGGCAAAGTCCAGCAATGGCTATCTCTTACGCCATGTTGGTGCCAATCGACCGCAGCTAAAAATGGCCGATGATCATCGAATCGTCAAGCACCATTGCCCATACCATGATCACTTTAATCATCCAAATGGACACAAGAACCCTACTTATGGTCGATCTAGCCCTGCTCATGGTCGATCTAGCCCTCGATCTAGCAGCCCTACTTATGGTCGATCTAGTCCTAATTATGGCCGATATAACCCTACTTATGACCGTCGGTCTAGCCCCGCTTATGGCCGATCTAACCCTACTTATGATCGATCTAGCCCTTCTTATGGCCGGACTAGTCCTCACCCTCATCATCGGCCTCGATTATGAACCTCTAATTATATCACCATGCTGTCCATTCTTTCTTTGGGCAACTATTCTCAACACTGGAAATTTTTCTCAGGAATGAATGAATTACCTCAATATACCTTTATCTCAAACAAGGCCTTTGATTATATTCTATATCATTCACCTTTTGCCCCATGAGATGTTAAATGTAACGTTCGGCGAGCTTGTAACATAACTTGCTGGAATTCTTCCTTGATCATGTATCGTCCCTTGTATGGAGACACAAAGTGATAATTCTCATAACATATCCTTAGAAGCCCCCCCCGTGAAGGCCTTTTGTGCATACTGTGGTCAGCATAAGAGTAGATGATCTTGCTTACAAGAGAAGTATGACTGACTCATTGTAATCATATGCACGATTTAGGATTGAGACTAAGTCGGGGGAAATCGAGTCATGCCTGCCCAAAAGGGATGGAAGATTAAGCTAATTACAAAATTCGGAGGTGGCTACTTCCAAGCAAAACTAGGCATCTAACAATCCCACTATGATCAGCAAATGGATACTTGTAAAAAAACTAACTAATCGGTATAAATATGCTAGAGTATCAGTTCATGGTATTACAACAAGAAAAAGCCATGGAATTGATGGATAGACAACAAGAAATGAGTTGCATCAATGAAGCAGGAACGCCCTCTATTATACATAGAACAAAAATGATCAGCACTCTCCCTCCAACAATACAAACACTAGACTTGCGTAAAGAAACATGTAATATTGCGCATTCTTCCTTAAGAGGATCATTTCAACACCCAAACTCAATGGCAACAAAAAAATAGGCATGCAATCTAACATGCATTGTCACAAACCTCTTTTTTTTTTCTAAATTTGATTTAGAAGCAACAGTTAGAAAATTGGCAAAATGTAACCAATAAGTCACACAAGTAGGCACATAACAAAGTTCATGCAGTAAGATTATTGTATCGAAACAACACACACACTTTAAATGGGAATGTATGGATCACTAAGGTCCCTCTACGAGGGTAGAACCGACTCTCTTTTTTGTATTCTTTGTAGCCATACAGCAAGCTGCAGCCTGCAGACATAATACAAGGGATAGTTCTTTTTGAGGAAAAAAATGTGTTTTTCATATACACAAATATATTTTACATCACCTAAACTTGTATATGGAGAACAAATTTTCTCATTTACTATATAATAAATGATTGCGATATATTTATACAAGCTTAGAAGTGAGAGTCTCTCTACACGTGAGACATACAATTGTATAGGTTTAACGCCTCATAAGATACGATATATTGAAAGTAATACTTTGTAGGAAACCAAGTATTTGGCCATGCATTCCAACAAAACGATTTATAGCTGTGGAGATAATATATTTACAACGCTGGATCGGTCCGCATTTTTGTCTGGCCAATTCGGAGCCAGTTTCCGATCAGTGCCATGGTACACACAAGAAGGCTTAGAAGGCGGTGGCGGAGATGGAGGCTGTAAGCGCTGGTGCCGTGTCCACGGCGGCCTAAGCAACGGGCACGATCGCCGCCGCCCATCTCTCGATTCGATGATGACGAAGAAGATTAGACGATAGGCCAAGGCCATGGCGAGGAGAATCGCGAGATCGAGCCATTTGGAGCCACTGGGAACGACTTCGAAGCCGTCGGCGAGCACCTGGTACCCGCTCAGTTTCGGCAGGAATACGGCCGCGCCCGCCTTGTTGTCGAAGACGAGCCCCAGGAAGTCGTTCTTATACATGCCCTGAAGAAAAAGAAAGAAAGAAAGAAAGATATATTAACGTCTTCAGTGAAGTGCCAGAATGAATTCTATCTGGCTGACGAACAAATACGTCGATAATGGGGGGGGGGGGGGGTTCGGAATTGATACCGAAAGAATTGCAGTGCTGGGATGTGTAGACCGAGTACCTTGAGCGAGTACGAATGGAAGCTGAGGTAGTACAAGGGGTACTTCCAGAACGGCTTCGGCAAGTCGCTCGGGAGCCGGAAGAAGCCGCCGACGAGAAGGAAGATGCCCTGTGTAACATACAATATAGTTTTCTATAGTTTTCCCCTGATCTCGTGGCGAAACACCGATCGGAAAGGATTGAGGGTATGAATTGAATATACAAATTCTACTATCTATCGAGCGTGTTCATACTTACTGGACCATCAAATGGGAGCTCAGATCGACCGAGGAGCAGACTTACCTGGATTCCGGAGCCGACGATGATGCCCATGAGGTAGTTGGGCACGGCGGTTGCAAGCGCCATCATGAGGCTCTCGACCACCAGCATTCCTGCGAAGAGGCAGAGGACGAAGTAGGCAAAGTGGGAGATCCCCGGGTGCAGCCCGACCATGAAGTAGCAGACCATGGCAGAAGTGAGCGATATGAGGAAGAGGAACGGGAAAGAGGACACGGAGTTTGCGACGACGAACGTGGCGACCCCGTAATGGCC
>JBBBWG010004891.1:14220-33294 GCA_037176905.1 Azolla pinnata
CATCAGATTCATCTTCATCTTCAAAAGTTTCATCAGATTCATCCTCATCTTCAAAATTTGCATCAGATTCATCTTCATCTTCAAAATTTTCATCAGATTCATCCTCATCTTCAAAATTTTCATCAGATTCATCCTCATCTTCAAAATTTTCATCAGATTTATCTTCATCTTCATCTTCATCTTCAAACTTTTCATCATCTTCATCAGATTCATCTTCATTATCGACCCGACGCCACCATCGATCCAATCTGCATCATCATCATCCTCAATCGCAGAATTACATGAGCGCTTCTTCTTCGAATCTGCACCGCCATGGCATTGTCGATTCACCTGCATCTTATGGCGCTAGCAGTATTGAGCCCATCATTAGAATCCAGCTCCTTCTCACACCCGATAGCAATCCGATGTCAGAATCTTTATCTTGTGGAACTGAGCAGCTGAAGATGAAGTACCACAACCTCGCCCACCGATCAATGGAGAACACCATGGATTACTGCCGCTTGCATCGGATCGAGATGCACTACAGCTATGTCAACAACCACCACCATCACAGCAACAACAGGAAGATTCAGAAGTACAATCCAAGTGACAATGTATTAGATCGAGATGCAGGGCCGATCGATAACTACGATCGTGTCATGGCGCAGAAATTGGCACATATCTACAGGGCTGTCAAGCAAGCCATGGACAGCAGCTTGAGGTTTGATTATGAGGAAGAATTAGGAGAAGAAGAAGAGGAGGAGGAGGAGGAAGTCCAGGAAGGAGAATCAGGAGATCAAGATTCAGAAAGCCTAGCAGAAGGTACTGAATTAGGCATTCTTGCAGAATCTAGACCCAAGTACAACAGATCATCTGATCATATCGAAGCAGCACCGGCTCGAGGTCCTGCTACTTCCAATTGGATATGGTGGATCGATGCCGATGACAACATGCTTGTCTTCACCAATATGTCCATGGGGCTTCAGATCGGAGCGAGATATGGGGATGACTACAACATAGTAGTCTTCTCGGATGCGAAGGATAGATCTACAGACAAGAAGAATTCAGAATCTGAGGCTGATGCATATGATGCCAAGAATGAGAGGGTGACCAGCTTATTGATAAGGCCTTGCCAATGGTCTCTAGATGTGCTAGATCTGTTAAGGGAGCAATTGATGGCATCAGCATCAGCAGCATCAGCAGCATCATCTTCATCTTCATCATCGACTATGCACAGATCAGACACCATGGAGAAATTCTTTCTGAGAAGCACACCATCACCATCATGGAATATAAGCAGCAAGCTTTACTTGGAATCAAGCTCAAGCAGCTCTCTGTATGGAGTGATTGGATCCAACGATGATCCCATAGCGGAGAAATCGGTAACGATTGCAGCAGCCAAAGATCAGCCCTTGTTGACGCATTTCAAATCGTGCCATCCGCGATCTGTTTGCCTGGCGCACGAGCATGATCGATCGAATGCAGATCAGTGTCCAATCCACTTGATAGAGAAAGCATTTGAAGCTGCCCGAGCTCAAGCCCGATCCGACATAGCTGTACCAAAACAAGCGATCACCATAAGCCAATCTAGGAGTCATTCATCTCAGATTATTTAGTGATAATATTCATCTCAGATTATTTAATTATAACATGTACACAAGAATTTCATATTTGGTCATCGACAGCTAGTGTATATGCCAATATTTGGGGTAATACCTGTAAAAAGAACATATATACATACATCACCTATATCTTATTCTTTGCGACCGAAATTTGAACAAAAGAAGCATTACCCCGATCCAGGCTCTGCATGACTGTATTAATCCCATTCTGAAATGGGTTTGCTGGAAAGATTGTTTTCTGGGATTTCTTGATGTGTTCCATCATCACCTCTATATGCAACCTGTATGTAATCTTCTTCAGGTAACAATAACATCAAGCCAGAATATGGTAGCAGATCAGGATCTGCCTTTGTTTGCTATTTGACAACATCCGTGTATCCTTTTTGACACAGCCATGATTCAGATAGGAAAAAATGCATATGCATATTTCTTGTGCTTTTGTAAATATGCAGTGTTTCACCACTACAAGCGCCTCAACTGAGTAGTGCCATAGCTCCTTCTCTAAAAGCAGTAGTATAATTGCCATTGTGATGTAGAGCCTTTGATGGGCTTACTCCACAATTACAGGCAATATTAGTTGGTAATTTATCCTTTTCCAACATCCCCTCAGACACAATCATATCATAAATTTGTCTGCAATTTTACCACGAAAAGACACCTACTTTATAGTGCTCCATTTGAGACTAAAAATGAAGGAGATTGTCAGACTGTATCTGGAGAGATACCTTCATTTCGGTTGCAGCAAATCAAGCGCACTATGAACTTGCCCTTGTTGAGCATATTCTGTTCTTGAATTGACTACGTTCAGAAACCGTGAAATCTTCAAGCAATTCACAATTGATATGCATACATACACCCAAGAGCGTTTCAAACTTAAAGGATCCACGAACATTTCAGTCTGTGACTTCAGTACACATGATAAGGGCATTTCAGTCTGTGGCCTGGTCCTTGTTGAAAATACTGTGCTTAATAACGACCAATACATAACCTCTTGTGTGGAAGGTCTTGGAGCACAGTATCTGGTCACGGAAGAACACCACATATCAATCACTCAAATATCCTGAATGAATGTATATGGTGGGGCCCCTTCGCTTTGTATTGGGTTCAAACAATTGAGTGCTTAAACATTCCAAGAATCTAAAAATTTCTCGGCAGAAGATCTGCAAACATATCTTGAGCTCTTGATGATCACACCACACTTGGCATAGACAGCCAGTAAAATTCCCCTACATACCACATTATCCGGATTCTGTTTGCCATTATCTAGACAGCCTGAATCGAACGAAGGTGGCCACAATCGGAGATTCACCTTTACTTTTCATCCCTGCAGTGAGATGCTATCACCATGTCCTTGTTGATCATACCTGCAAAGTGTGTTTGACAAGCAAGGAAGCTTTTGGAGCACCGGCCATTGTGCACTGGGACTCAGTCACTTGCTATATAAGGGTTTGATTTCAATTTACCCCTTCCCACAAGTATTCAGAGTCGACTCTCTCTTCACCGCAAAAGTTCTTCATCTTGGCATAAGACTAAAAGACATGGTACAGAACGCAGCTTTGGTTGCCCTTCTGGTCATTGTTCCTTTTTTTGCTTTTGCCCAATAATGGGTGTGATATTTCTTTTTGACTTGGCTCATCATCAAACATATGATGTTGTATGTTGAGCTAGAGCAACATCTTTGTACCAGAAACTTCTAGCACTGTTGAGAACACCTTCATATGTCATAAGAATGGCACCAAGAAAAAAAGGTTAGGGAAGTGTTGGGCATACATTATGCTCAGAGAAACTCCCACCTAGAAAAGCTAAATGAATAAGTGTGAGGGCATTGCTCATTTTGTATTTCCATAGGGAACGTAATGATAACTGTGAAGATGTACTTGTAAAGCTTAGATATGCATTAGAAAAGTAGAGTTTGTGATGATCCACAAGAAGATGTCGTTGAATAAAGCATTCATCCTTCTTGTTGGAGATAATGTATAGTGGCAACTTTGCTAACCCTTTTCTCTTGGAAAATTTGCATTCAGAGGTCCAAATTCCAAAAGTAGAGGGGTAATGTAATGCAAATCCAACGTAGAAGACCATGTAAATAATTCACAGATCCGTCTCCCCTTCAAAAATAACGGTTTCCCATTCAAAATCCCACGACATGAAAGATTTGATAGGGTGATGCTGAGAAAAAGGACATTATAAGTCCAAATTCCATAGCAGGGTTCACAATTTAGGAAACATGGCAGCATCTTCTCGTCTATGTACATGAGAAATAGATTTTGCACCAATATCTTTAACTGGATCTTTTTCATGTAAACTTCTCATATGTAGCAGTGTTGACTTGATAGCATATCTTACCATGATCAAGAGATACCATTGAAACTCGCAACAATACAGAGCAAGATCTAGGAAACATTCTGATTGATCTCTTGACCAACAGTATATATATCCTTTTCACATACATATGCCATAGTTTCACATGAACAAAACCATTGACCGCTCACACACACGCATCCATACATACATACATACAGATACATGCAGGCATTGATTCATTCATCATTCATAAGCCTAAACCAGAGATTACCAAAATGGGCGATTGAATGAGCAAAGGGAAAGCAGATAAGAAAAACCCATACCGACATTTGCATGCACATACACTACCCCACATCTGCAATACTAACCTGATGGCCGGAATCCTCAAGAACCGCATCATGAAGGATTTAGAGATTACCAAAATGGGCGATTGAATGAGCAAAGGGAAAGCAGATAAGAAAAACCCATACCAACATTTGCATGCACATACACTACCCCACATCTGCAATACTAACCTGATGGCCGGAATCCTCAAGAACAGCATCATGAAGGATTTCCTGAGTTCTCCACAGTCTTGTGGGAAGAAGAAGGAAATGTGTGAAATTGCCTTAGATCACATTATAACTTTTGACTCCCGGAATGAGGAGGTATTTTGACTTCACTTCTTCATTTTTTTTACAAGAATCAAAAGGATAGTGAAGTTGACATTTTTTTTTCTGTGCTTCCGATCGTAAAATTAAGGACGTTAAATTCTGGCTTCTTAGTTTGATACGGAATGAATGAGATCGACTCGATCTGTATTCTCAGTTGGTCGTTTGCGTTAGCCATATCAGCTCTGATCGTGATGCACATTAAGAAAAGAAAAAAGAAGAAAAGCGATCGTTGTGTGCATCTCGTGTTCGACGAGACCCTGTCGAGTCCTTCATGATCGTTCGACGCGTATGAATAACGACAATGGCTCCAAGCAAACAATGCATGAATCGATTTGAGCGCCCGACAAGTCAGAAATCAAATGTGCAAGCAAGAGAGAGCCCAGAAGACTGGATCATTCTCCGACAGCTCCAGAAGTCTTTTCAGATCGACAGATCGACAGTGAAGCTCTTTCAGATCGACAAATCGACAATGAAGATCTTTCGGATCGACTGATCGACAATGCATGAATCGGGTTTAGGGTTTAGGGTGCATGAATCGATTCGAGCGCTTGACAAGTCAGAAGCAAATGTGCAAGCAAGAGAGCCCGGAAGACGGGTCATCCTCCAACAGCTCCGAAAGTCTTTTCGGATCGACAGATCAACAACAAAGATCTTTCGGATCGACGGATCGACAACGAAGATCTTTCAGGTCGACAGATCGACAACGAAGATCTTTCAGATCGACAGATCGACAATGAAGATCTTTCAGATCGACAGATCGACGATGCACGAATCATGTTTAGGGTTTAGGGTTTAGAGTTTAGGGATTAGGGTTTAGAGTTTTAGGGTTTAGGGTTTAGGGTTTAGGGTTTAGGGTTTAGGGTTTAGGGTTTAGGGTTGCACTCGGTGCTTCATATCAGACACAATGCGAGGTTTTCCATGACCCGCAAATCTCTTCAGATTTCAAATCGCAGCGCCCATTTTCGTGCTATTTCGATTTCGATCTGTCGAAGCAGCTGACAGCAACGGGTTGCAGGAGGAGCTCGGAGGCTTCTGATCCACCATGGACCCGCTTTGTGCGCACCGGGGTGCTTGCCTCAGGTATGGCTTCTATTCGTCCTACGAGAACGATGGTGAAAGTGGTAGCTCTGGCGCTGGTGCCGCCGGCAGCGATGGCGATGATGATAGTGGTGACGATGATGGTGATGGTGGTTGGGAAAATCGCGACGGTGACAGTGATGGTGATGGCGAGGTATGGAAGCTTGAGGTTTTGGAATCGGAGGGTGGACTCCCTCTGCAGATTTTCAAGATCTGAGCTTCTCTCGTACCAGTCGATGGAGAAGCTCCGATATAAGAACGAGGAGGAAGATCCTCCGTCAGAGGTGTCCCTCCTCAAGGAATGTGCCAAAAGGGAGGATCTACTCAAGGGAAGCAAAATCCATGCCCAGATCTCGAGGAAAGGCCTCCTTGAGAAGACTCCTCACCTAGCAAGCAATCTTATCAGAATGTACGTCAAATGCGGTTCGATCTCAAGAGCTAAACAGGTGCTGGAAGAGCTTCGAGCGCGAGATGTGCTGTGTTTCAATGCGTTGATAGCAGGGCATGCTGAGCAAGGCCAAGGATCCGAAGCCTCGAAGTGTTTGGACAGGATGCGGAGCGAAGGCATCCACCCGGATGCTTTGACGTTCACTTGCATCTTGGATGCTTGTGGAAAGACCAGAGATATCACAAAGGGGAAACAGATTCACTGCGAGATTCTGGATAAGGGTCTCCTAGAAGAGGATGTCGTGATCGGGAACGCTGTGGTGAATATGTATGCTAAATGCGAAGCGATTTCGGAAGCAAGGCAAGCCCTAGAAGACATTCCCTGCCGCAATGTCGTCACTTGGTCGACGCTTATCTCATGTTATGCCCGCCTCGGTCGGGGTCATGAAGCGTTGAGCTGTTTCGAGCATATGCAGAATGAAGGCCTCTCTCCGGATGCCATCACTCTTACTTGCGTCTTGAAGGCATGCGCAAGCATGGAGGATATAGACAAGGGCAAACAGATTCACGATGTAATCGTAAAGATGGGGCTATTAGAGAAGGATGTTATGGTTGGCAGCGCTCTGGTAGGTATGTATGCCAAGTGTGGCTCACTCGAAAAAGCATGGAATCTCTTAGAAAATCTTCCTGTTAGGAATGTTATCTCTTGGTCTTCAGTGATTGCAGGGTATTGTCAGATAGGGCGAGGACATGAAGCAATCGACTGTTTTGAGCAGATGAAGAAGGAAGGTCTAGGTCCAGATGTAGTCAGCTATGTTTCTGTTCTTCAGGCATGCATTAAAGTAGGTGCCATAGACAAGGGCAAGCAACTTCACAACGAAATTTGTAGAAGAGGATTGTTGAAGAAGAGTGCTGTCCTTGGCAATGCTCTGATAGATTTGTATGCCAAATGTGGTGTGCTTGCAACAGCTAAGGAAGTATTCGAAGAGCTTCCAGTTCGGGATGTGGTCTCTTGGTCAACACTGATTGGTGGGTATGCTGAAGAAGGAGAAGGGAATGAAGCACTGGACTGTTCTGGCCGAATGCAAACCGAGGGATTCTTTCCGGATGTCATCACTTTCATCGGTATGCTGAAGGGTTGCGGCAGCGTACATTCTTCGGACCAGGGCACAAGAGTTCATAGTGTGCTTGTGAGCATGGGATTGCTAGACAAGAATCTTGTGCTTGGAAATGCTTTGGTAGATATGTATGTGAAATGTGGTGCACTGGAAAAAGCCCAAAAGGCGCTCGATGAGCTTCCTGTTCAGGAAGTGGTACCATGGAATGTTCTCCTTGCGGGATATGTCAGACAAGGGCGATTTCATAAAGCGCTGAACTGTTTTGACAGGATGCAGCGCGAGGGCCTTTGTCCAGATGTAGTCACCTTCATTTCCATGCTTAAGGCTTGTGGCACTAAAGGAGCCATAGAAAATGGCAAACAAATTCACAGAAGGATTTCAGCCAGGGGATCGGTAGGCAAGGACACCCTTCTCGCAAATGCTCTCATCGACATGTACGCGAAATGTGGCATTTTCTCAGAAGCCGAAAGAGTTCTTGGAGAGTTACCAGATCCAGATGTAGTGTCATGGAATGCACTCATTTCAGGCTATGGCCAGCAAGGAGAAGGAAATGAAGCGATGAACTGCTTCAAGTTGATGCAGACCGAGGGTTTGTGCCCCAACTCGGTCACTTTTGTCTGCCTATTGAAGGTCCTCGGAAGAACACAAGCCATAGACAAGGGCAAAGAGATTCACAACAATCTTGTGGATCAGGGCTTACTGGGCAAGGATCTCATGATCGGAAATGGTTTGGTTTACATGTACGGGAGGTGGGGAATGCTGGCGAGAGCTCGAGAGTTGCTGGAAGAGCTGCCGATTCGAGACGTGGTCTCTTGGAATACACTGATCGCAGGGTACGGCCGACAACGAGAGCATTGTCGAGAAGCATGGGATTGTTTCGAACAGATGCAGAACGAGGGCATTTATCCGGATGAGATCACCTTTGTCTGCATCCTAAAGGCGTGTGCAACTATCGGAGCGATCGATAAGGGGGAGCAGATCCACAAAGCTATCATAAACAGGTGCTTTCCAAGGAGTGACATCATGCTTGGAAATGCCTTGGTGAGCTTGTATACGAAATGCGGCTTGCTTTCAACAGCCCAGAAGCTGCTCGAAGAGCTTCCGGTTCGTGATGTGGTCTCGTGGAATGCACTCCTTGCAGGATTTGCTGAGAATGGGTTGGGAGAAGAAGCATTGAACTGTTTAGAGAACATGCAGAGCGAGGGCCTCGTTCCAAATCCAGTGACCTTTCTCTGCGTTCTAAGCGCATGCAATCGCTCGGGCAGATTATGTGAATCGCGGCGGCTTTTTGCAGACATGGCAACTGAATATGGTATTAGCCCAGCTTTGGAGCATTACACATGCATGGCAGTGGCTCTCGGAGATGTCGACAATGTGGTATCATCATCTTTATCATCGATCGGAGGAATGCTGTCGCCATGCGACTCTTTCGCAGTTTGGCTCGCCTTATTGTCTGCTTGTAAGAAATGCGGTGATGTGAAGAGAGGGAGATCGGCTTTTCATCGTGCTGTGCAATTAGATGGTAGTTGCTCGACGTCCTATGTGCTTATGGCACATATTTCTTGCTGCAACTGACTTGGAGAGGACATCGATAAGGTCTTTGAACACATAAGAATTTTGGTAAGATGTGGGCATGGTTGGATGTACACAGGGTCTAGGGTTTGCATACAAACCCTAAACCAGATAATTTGTGATGCATACAGATTTTAGCGTCGAGAATCCGATCATATGCTATGGATGCAAATACCATGTGATGGTGGCTGGATGGATTGTGTAACAATATCCCAATCATGCAGTTATAACAAGATGTGACTCCAGGGTTTGCAAAGAAACCCCGAATGAACCCTAAATCAGGAAATTTATGATGCATACAGAATTTAGCATCGAGAATCTGATCATATGCTATGGATGCAAATACGATGTGATCGTGCCTGTAACAAGATACCATTCATTCAGTGATAACAATAACCATGTCACAAGGTCTAGGGTTTGCAAAGAAACCCTAAACCAGAAAATTTATGATGCATACAGCATTTAACGTTGAGAATCCAATCATGCTATGGATGCAAATGCCATGTGAATGGTGGCTGGATGGATTGGAACAAGATCCCAATCATGCAGTGATGATTGTACCCATGTGTTTTTGTTTTACTAGATTTGACTGCGAGAATTCACTATGATGTACGCAGGTTCGAGGATTTGCTAAGAAACCCTAAACCCTAAACCAGAAAATTCACGATTGATACGGAAATCAGCATCGAGAGTCCAATCATGCTATGGATGCAATGCATAATGCCGTGTCATCGTCGCTATATGTGACTGTCTCAGGATCTGATCATTCCATGCTTACAAAAAAGCCTTGTGATCATCACAGTTTCAGAGCAAGATCTGTAATATCAGCAATATACACGGTTCGATCGAAGCTTGATCGAAGCTGGGATTACAAGCAAAATCCTTGGAATCAAAGGATCCATGCATTGAACATAGTATGACAAAATCACCAAGCTGATGACCTCTTGCAGCAGAGGAAGAGGCCTTTGGCACAGCATACATAAATGCATGCAGACAGTAGATACATGTACGAATACGTATGTGTGTATATACGACGTACGGATACGTGCGTTTGCGTATATATACAGCGTACGTATACATGCAGTGAAGGTGGGCTATGGCGACGCAGAGATCTCTCGCTTCTCCCTCTTCCTCTTCCTCTTCCGCTTCCGCTTCCTCTGATCTGAGTCTCTGCCCGCATCCTTCAGACTCTGACACGGGACTGTGAAATCTTCCCTTTGTCGCAGACAAGAACCCCGTCGATCAGATGCCATCTCCATGTCCCGATTTGGCTCAACAGGCTCTTGATCCTGGATCGTCTGCTGCCATGATTCATGCCATAGCTCGCAGTCTATAGCGAGCGAGCGCTCTTCGGGGAGCTTTGTTGGTCATGGCTTTGTTCATCTCTCCTCCCACTTCGTCTTCCTCTTCTTGTTCTTGTTCTTCATCTTCTCTTTCTTCTGCCTCTTCTTCGTGCCTCTTGTTCCTCTCAGAGAGCAATTGCCTGCCCCACAGCTTCTCTCCGGAATGTCTTTCTGTCAGGAATGTTCACGGCATCGACGCGAGAGACATCATTGCTCTCAAGGGAAGTCTCAGCTTCACGAATGCTTCTGCCCTCAAGATTGGACATGCATCTACGGAGAAGAGGACCTTCTGGAAGAATCTCATCGTCTGCCAGGCAACAAAGGTAGCATTTTTCCCTGTGCATATGTTATGTGTGCATGTACGTGGATTATACGTTCTTCCATATAGCTGCATGTCCCGGTTGATCTCATGATATCGATCGCCGTCGTTGGAACTGATGGTTCATTGTGCTTGTGCATCATCAACGTATTCATAATGCCTTATGTACTTTCAATTCCGCGACTGCGAACCTCAGAAAGAATCCGACATGACCACTTCTCAATTCTATCATACAAAGGGAAGCTCATCTCTGTATATGCATCATCGTTAGGTGTAAACTGCTGGCAGTGATGGTACATGGACTGGATTTAATCCCAAGGGTGTCAAATCTGTGCTTGATTATAGCGTTTTATATCTAATCCCAAGGGTGTCAAATCTGTGCTTGATTATAGCGTTTTATATCTAATCCCAAGGGTGTCAAATCATTGCTTGATTATAGCGTTTTATATCGTTGGGATACAAGCAAGTCCATTCCATGACCACAGTACCTGAGAGAGAGAGAGAGAGAGAGAGAGAGATGTACGTATGTATGTATGTATGCATGCATGCATGATAAACACACGCGTACATCTGTGTATCTTGAAAAACTGGCGTTGGTTATTCACACCTAATCAAGCTTGGAAGACCTTTCCAATTTATGAAGAGAGAGATTGTGCTGCAATATGTGTGATTGGTAGTTCCCATATTAGTACAGTTCATCTTGCGGTGGTTCTTTGTTTTTATACATCTTTACAGAGATGTTGGTGATGATGGCCCACAAATTCATTGGGCCCTTTGAGAGAGATGAATGTATTCTTTTCTTTGTCAGATCGATCAAACTGAATTTACAGACATGGCTCGGCAAGCCGTAGTGGGACCCCCTGAAGTTGCCAAAGAAAGCAAGCATCAGATTGCGGATACAGAACAATTGATGAAGGCATTGTTGGAACAAAGAAAGGGAGTAGCTCAGCACATGTTTGTGAAGGCTAATGTTGATAAGACTGAGCTGCTTCAAGCTCCTGAAAGATTCATACAAACACAACCGGAAGTAAGGGTCAATTTCAATGTGTTCTTATGTATGCTTTCTACGATCTTAAGAGATTTTGAGTTTACTTATGTACGGAACTAACTAGTAAGAAAGGTTACTTATGTACCATCATGAAAGATTTGTTACCAATCGCCCTTTAGGCAAAAGAAGGCTATTTTGTTTTTCTGAGCCAGGGTATGAAACCAAAGACACAAGAGGTGCATTTACTTGGGTAGCAAAAAAAGAACAGAATAATTCAGGGCTGTATCCAGTTTACTCTCAAAAAATAATATGGGTTTTGGGCCTTCCATTGGCACCTAGGTCGTTTATGATTTGTATATATGTCTTGGTTTCCTGTCAGTCCCTCATCTTTTACATATCACAAATTGGTCAAGAGACTATAGGTATTTGATTAGAACACATTTGGTCAAGTTAGCAAAAAGACGACTTGGGATCAAATAGTATATGCCAATTGGATTTGGGCTAGGTCACAAAAGTCAACAGAATATGAAGACAGAAGACATAGGAGGAGTTTCTTGTGTAGTATGGAGTGGTTTCCAGAGGCATTGATAAAGACACTTTCATAGCTTTAGATGTTTTAAACTCTGTATAGAAGATATGCGGATTCCAAATCCTGTGTTTAATTGAGCTGTTTTTATTTCTCCCTTCACATGGTCGATGGGTAACTTCTATCTTCCTCACTTCTCTTAGCATTTAAGAGGTACAATTTGTGTGCAAGGCTGTATTTCACCCAATGCATGCATTGACAATAGAAGTGTTTTAAAAACTTTCCTTTCCATTGCATTATACCAAAGCTTATGTTGCCTCTACTCTACTCGTACTGAGAATATATTGCACATGCCAGGTTAGAGGAGATTTTCTCGTTACAAATTTCTAGACGGCAAGGTCTTGCAAAGCATGTGCTTGGTTTCTCTCCTGTGATAATATTTCTCTACGTAGATTGTTGACACATCTTGATCTTGAGCAGGGTTCATTCCGTTCCAATGTGGCTTACAGAGAATCCAGGGACGAGTCAAAATTCTCATGCTTGAAAACTCAGCCTCCACTCACCAAAATAGAGGAACACCAATGCTTTGCAGATGTGCAGGTATTTTATGCATGCATGCATTATTTGAGCCATTCTTTTCCATGGTCGGCATTTCAGAAATAATTTGACAGACCATTCCTACAAACATCAAACTGTTGTTCATTTTCGTCTTGGTAAGTAAACACACTTGCTTCGTTCTTTCTTACTACCTAAAGGATCTCGTCTCTCTTGAGGACAAAAAGAATGAGTTGGCAAAAGAGCTTGGTCGAGCTCCAACACATGAAGAATGGGCAAATTACGTAGGATGCTCTATTTACCAACTTTATGCAAGGTACTTTTGTGTCATCACATTCTTAGCATTTCTTTATGTACTCACACGAATGACCTGAAATCATGGATGCTTTTTTGATCGTCTGTATTATTATGATGAACAAGATAAGTGTTCTTGTGAATTTGTATTTACTCCTAGAGTTGGGAAGGCAAGGGCTGCAAAAAGAAAGATGATTAAGGCAAACCTTCCTTTAGTCTCTTCCATTGCAAAGGAGTTTCAGGGGCGTGGTCTTTCTCACCAAGAGCTTTTTCAGGTATATCCTGTGCATATGTGGTTCCCAGCTCATGGTCGTCCTTAAGGAGATGCATGATTGAGCGAAGCTTCTTTTTTGTGGTTTTGGTTGCGATTCTCCTTTACAGGAAGGAGCCAAAGGGCTCATGAAGAGCACTGAGAAATTTGACATATCTTTTGATACAAAGTTCTCCACATACTCTTATTTCTGGATTCGGCAGGTAATACTTTGGAAATCAAGGATATTTCTTCTTATATTTGAACTTCTCCTTTTATATCTCCTGACAATAAAAAGGTGTTGGACTTGTCTTTTTAAGAAGTTGCCGTTAGTATTTCGGGAATCTTTGTGCATGTCAGTGTGTAAGTCTAATCTGTGTTTTTTGTTCTTGAAATATTCCGGGCAGAAAATGTCAGCTGCAGTGTACACATTACGAAATTTGCTGGTGACAGCAAGATCTACACAAAAGACAGTGTCATATGTGTTGCAATGCAAAGATGTAAGTGGCACTCTTTTGCAGTCAATCAAATGATCCTGAAATAGCCATGGTTTGCACGCGTGGGTAAATTATTAATTCAACTCTCGATAGCTCTCTCGCTCTCTCTCTCTCTCTCTCTCTCTCTATATATATATATATATATATCCCAGCTTAATAAAGTACAAGACAGCCATGTTATTCCCTTCACTAAAATGTGTAATACTTTCTGGCATTGGCATTTCCATTGAGGTTTTAAATATATATTCCTAAGTAGGTAATAGACCCCTTAGTGGTCAGGAGAATGACACGTTTCCTAAGATTCTTTGAACCAACGTCTGCCATGGACATGAAAAAACATCAATAAAATCATATATAGTACCATCTAGCATAATATGAAGGTACTTTCATTTCATGAAATAATGAAAACACAGATCTTATGAAATGTTGAGTTTCTTTTGAACCGAAATTTACCGTTATCAATTCTAAATGAGTTAATGGCGACCAGGAATTTCGGGAGATGAAGGGCAGAAACCCATCTATGGATGAGCTTTCGGCTTTCTCGAAAATAAGTAAAACAAAGGTAGGAACGAACAGCTTAAATAAAAAAGAAGCATGATGTATTACTAGCTAGCTTGACCTATTCAAATATGGTACTAAGCTTTCGTAATGATAAATGTGTCCAGATGTATTATGCATAATATGATAACGATCTGTTTGATGAACTTCTCTAATTGCAATTGATAATAGTTATACCTTTAAATATATTTCCAGATAAAACAATCATTATTTGCCATAAGATCCTCGAAAGCATTGAACTACCAAAGGAAGGATGATGAGGACTATTCAGACAATGTGGAACTTGAGGATAAAGAAAGTGATCTATCATGGATGGTATATAAAAGAGATTTCCTTATTTTGATTGATTAATTATTTTCTTTTTTAATGCATGTTATGCACATAAGCAATGATTCATTTGATCCTCCTTTTCAGAAGTTGTTACAGAATGAGTTGAAGGATGAGCTTGGAATTGTTTTCAGTCAACTAAGCCCCCGTGAGTTACAGGTTTGTTCATTCAAGATTTTTTCCTTTGTTGAACTCCATTTAACTTTATTATGTAAATAAGCAAAAGAAAAAAGAACAGATTGTATGTGAAACCAACAATGGAAACGTATATGTAGAGAAAGAGTCAAATTAAGCAGGTTGTATACAGGAGGATATCAACAATATGAATGGAAGAAGTTTGTTGTACTATTGGTGGTTTCCACCATAATATGGTGCCTTCATGAACTTTCATCCTTATCATAGCCACAAACCACATTCCAGAGATTGGTCTAATCTAATTTTTGCCTACCTGCACGCATCCATAGCTCTAATCTACTCTTTTGACCAACTTGTATGGCATTCATGAATTGATCGAATCTAAAATCGTTCAAATTGATGTCTTGCACACAGGTTGTTAAAATGAAATATGGCTTATTTGGAGGTTCTCCCCAAAGCCTTGTACAGGTAGGTGTGTGTTTTACATCGTTTTGAAGCAGCCGAAATGCTCGTTTCACTCTCGGAAGAAAATCCAATCTCACATACGAATTGATATGATCTGAGAATCGTAGATCGCGGCAGCTTTGGACATAAGCCACGAAGCAGTTAGAATGGCAGAGGTCTGCCCAGAATACCCTGGACTGTTTCTCTAAACATAAAAAGAGTAGTTGAATATTTGTTTTGTGCATACCTGAATCTAGAGTTGATTATATGCAGAAAAGAGCTTTGAGAAAGCTGAGGAGGTCAGCGGATGAGAATGGCCTCTACCATTACCTTCGCACTACACAAGGGTTCAGACAACACTGATTTTCACAGTTATCAAATTCCTGATTTCCTTCCTCCTTACAGCCCCCGTGGATGGGTATATATTTATTTTGTAGCGGCTCGATTATCTATTCATGTCTAATAAAAGTTAAGCTTACATTTCAATGCATAAAGAGTAAGTTTACCGTGGAATCATATTGCAATCACTCTGATGATGCAAGAAGATGATCAACTGCTGGGCTGATCATTTTTCTGAGCAACTGTAACATCATTTCGCCACCAGCTTGCCCCCATCAGGTCAATTTGATCCCATCTTAGTCAATTCATCTCAGACACCCTATTATGCTACAATTTGGATGCTGACTCAATCCGAAGACCATGAACCCCTCTACATTTAGGGTAGCCAATCAACATCCTCCATTAGATCCGTCCTTATTGGAATTAGTCATCTTAGCGTCCTAATCAGAGAGCCATCACCAGAAGTAGTTGCATTCATTGTCTATATTCACAATCATTCCAAGGCAATAAAGCAAAGCATGCGAAGGAAGAGCATGGCAGTACAGATCGACACAGAGAGAGTGAATCAGGTAAAAGTAGAAGAAAGAGTGGAAGGCAAGCTAAACAAACTTTGAACACTGAAAGCAAAGTCGAGTGAACTGGAGAGAATAAGAGAGAGGTAGAAAGAGGTAGTAGAAGAGCTGATGAGCACAAGATCTGATCATGCTCTATGATCACAAGAAAAACCTGGTGTGTCGCACATGCTCTCGATATGTGCTAGAAACCTGGAAAAGAAAGAATACAGAAACAGATACATTACTGTGATGGCTTCTTCACAATTCTGATTTCCATCAAGAGCCTGAGCCTTTACTCAAAAAGGATCTTTATCGGAACAAATCTGCCCAAGCTAAATCAGTCAAAAAGGCCTGCAACACAGTATAATTCATCTGATGCTTGCAAATCCAGCATCACATTCCTCATCAAATATCGCTGTTGAAATTCAGGCTAACTGCATTTGTACATTGTAACCATTTTACAGACATCCATGCTACCACATGAATGTCAGTGCGAGAAATCTAGTTGGGATTCTTCCTGCAAAATGTGCCCTTTTTTTTCCTCATACTGTGCTCATTGATATAGACTGAGCAGCACAACGCCCAATGAGAAGGGTTTAGGGTTTGAAAAAAACCTAGTGTTTTGGAAGCACAAAAGGTTCCAAATGTTTTTCACATCAACAATGTGGGGCTTTGTGTAAAAGCAACATACTTCTCCCACAGCATAAGGCATCTCTCAAAACATTCTCTTGGTAGTCCTTTCTGATTACCTGAAATACCATCAGACAGACTATTACATATGGGATTAGTGTTGAGGCTACCGGGTTAGGGTTAGGGTTAGGGTTTTAGTCGAAATGCACCATAACGAATCGACCTTTCGGAATGCATAGAATCGAGCTTTACATTGATATAAGAAGAGATACAATGACAACCATTAAACTATGGAGTCTCCTCTTGCCCAGCGGTGATTACAAAATCGAGCAACAGACATTAGGGTTTTGAGGTCAGACCCATAAATCGACAGGAAAATGTACCGGTAACTAGGATTTGGGGTCCAAACCACGGTGGCCTAACAAAAGAACTTCACAATGATTAGTTTAAAACACTCAAGTTTGAGCCATCTGCAAAAACTCGTTAGAGATTGTGGCATAGATATTTGGGTTTTAGGGTTTCAGTTTTAGGGTTTTAGGATACTGTGGGATAACGGTTTGGAGTTTGGGGTTGAGGGCCGAGGTGAAAGACTTCACAATGATCGGATAAAAACACTCGAGGTTGAGCCATCTGCAAAAAACTCGTTAGAGATTGTGGCATAGATACATGGGTTTTAGGGTTTCAGGTTTAGGGGTTTTAGGATGCTGTGGGATTACGGTTTGGGGTTTGGGGTTGAGGGCCGAGGTGAAAGATTTCACAATGATCAGATAAAAACACTCAAGGTTGTGCCATCTGCAAAAACTCGTCAGAGATTGTGGCATGGATACTTGGGTTTAGGGTTTCAGGCTTAGGGTTTTAGGATACTGTGGGATTAGGGTTTGGGGTTTGTGGTTGAGGGCCGAGGTAAAAGACTTCACAATGATCGGATAGAAACACTCGAGGTTGAGCCATCTGCAAAAAGCTCATTAGAGATTGTGGCATAGATACTTGGGTTTAGGGTTTCAGTTTTAGGGTTTTAGGCTACTGTGGGATTAGGGTTTCAGGTTTATGGTTTTAGGCTACTATGGGATTAGGGTTTGGGGTTGAGAGCCGAGGTAAAAGACTTCACGATGATCAGATAAAAACATTCTCGAGGTTGAGCCATCTGCAAAAACTCATTAGAGATTGTGGCATAGATACTTGGGTTTAGGATTTCAGGTTTAGGGTTTTAGGGTACTGTGGGATTAGGGTTTGGGGCCGAGGTACGATGGATGTCGAGGGTTTAGGGTTTAGGGTTCAGGGATCGACCAAAATAGGGCATTTCTATGGTTCCAACAATACAGAAAGCCTCCTTCGGATTCATTCGCTATGGGTTTCGCCATGCGTAGTAAACCTCGTTAGGGTTTGCTAAGCTCCATCATCGCTATCAAAAATCTCACCCCGTCCTCCGGGTTTTAGGGTTTACGGAGACCCCCTTCTTGCCTCAGAAGTATCCGCCCAGCGAGTGAGGAGATAGGTCGCAGATGCGGAGCTGTAGGAGAGAAAGAAAAAACAGGAAAGAAAACAACAGGAGATCAGCATCGAGAGAGAAAGAGATGTAGAGGAAGGAGGAAGAAGGAAGAACGGAAGGAAACCTGCGAAAGACGTGATCGAGGGACGCCTCCGCATTCGGCTTGATCGCCGCAGAAGAGCGGCAGCCATAGCCCAATGTACAAGCTCTCCATTGTCTCCACCATGAAAGCCAAGAAGAAAGCAGCCATGCTTCCTCCTCCTTCCTCTCTCTCTTCTTCCTCTTCCTCCTTCCTGCTCTCCCTGTCGCCGCTTCCTGAGGCGCAGTCTTCCGCAGTTTTGCTCTGATGCATGCACAAGGTGTGAGGAGCACGAAGGAACAAGCGAGCCTGTGTGCGTATGCATATATATATACATACACACAGAGATGGAAAGCAAGGCCGCTTTGGGGCTTGCTTCAAAGCGCAGCAAAGGTTTCCATCGCCATCGCCATCGCCATCGCCATCGCCATCGCCATCATCATCGTCGCCATGGCAGAAACAGAGAGAAGGAGCAGACAGTAGAGAGAGAGAGAGAGAATGTCAGAAAGAGAGTCAGTTAGGTATATGTACTCACCGTCGCCCAATTCAAATAACAAACCCTAACCCTAATCAACCCTAAACCCTAATCAACCCTAAACCCTAATCAACCCTAAACCCTAATAAACGCTAAACCCTAATCAACCCTAAACCCTAATCAATTCTAACCCTAACCCTAATCAACCCTAGACCCTAATCAACGCTAGACCCTAATCAACGCTAACCCTAACCCTAATCAACCCTAAACCTAGCCCTAATAACACTTAAACCTTAACAAACGCTAACTCTAATCGACCCTAACCCTAACCCTAAGAAACCCTAGACCTTAATAAACGCTAGCCCTAATAGACCCTAACCCTTATCAACCCTAAACCCTAATAAACGCTAACCCTAAGCCTAGCCCTAATAACGCTTAAACCTTAACAAACGCTAACTCTAATCGACCCTAACCCTAACCCTGAGAAACCCTAGACCTTAATAAACGCTAACCCTAATAGACCCTAACCCTAACCCTACTAAACTTTAATAGCAAGCCCC
>JBBBWG010004891.1:33394-53919 GCA_037176905.1 Azolla pinnata
AACTCGGGTTTTACAACTGCAGTTCTGACTTGGGCTCAACTAACCCTAATCAACCCTAAACCTAGCCCTAATAAAGCCTAAACCTTCACAAACGCTAATTCTAACAGACCCTAACCTAACCCCCTTAATAAACTAATATACCCTAACCCTAATCAACCCTAAACCCTAATAAACGCTAACCCTAACCCTAATCAACCCTAAACCTCGCGCTAATAACGCTTAAACCTTAACAAACGTTAACTCTAATCGACCCTAACCCTAACCCTAACCCCAACCCTAAGAAACCCTAGACCTTAATAAACGCTAACCCTAATAGACCCTAACCCTAACCCTACTAAACTTTAATAGCAAGCCCCTCCAACTCGGGTTTTACAACTGCAGTTCTAGCTTGGGCTCAACTTGCTGCCGAAGCTCTAGTTTGGTTTAATTCCTCAACTGTTGCTCACGATCGATTATGTATTTATGATATCCACATGCAAAGTTCCACATTCCCAACCTAAAGTCGAAGCCTCGGTGGGCTGGTTCTAGGCTTGGCTTCAATGATCCAATTCCCCGCAACTCATGTTATAGACGGATAGATCATAGCAAAATAAGGACTAGGCAAGAGATATGATATTGAAAGAAAAACAAGTAACAAAAGATGGATTAAATAAAGCATATACTTTTTTAGCTAACGGTATTCATCTTGATTAGGATCAAAATAAACCTTTGTATTTATACATATTTGTGGCCTCTGTGTGTAGTTCAGGAATCTCATGTAAAATATATATAACAAAGTTATGTACTAAATGAGTTGGTTAATACATTTATCTATAAAATAAGAGCTTATATCTTTTTTAATCTTGACATGACTTTTATCATGTGCATGGCAACTCGGGCAGTTTGCTATTAACATTTTGGGCTCAAGCCGTAGTTTGATTGAATTGTTCTTGTTCTCGTTCGCTCTGATTCTAGCTTGTTGCTAGAGTTGCAACTTGATTGTGTTGTTCCACTTCCAGTCTGTGGCTCTAGTTAGTTTCAGTTACATCTTCAATTGGATTAACTCACCCCCACCATGTTAGGGACAAATAGAGCAAAGAGTCTAGATAACGAGAGATAAGCAAGAAGTTGAAGATAGATGAAGCTATACATATGATTTTACAATTTATGTTAATTAAGATCAAGGTGAATCACCTATATTTATACAAGTTTAGGAGTCTTGTCTTTCACATAAGCAAAAATTCATAAAGAAAATTTATATAAAAGTTTTTAGAAAGTTTTAAAGTTTTTTGGAATTCGAAAAAGAGATATTCAACCTATATACATTGGTGTTTATATCACACGATCGTATTATATTTGAACTTTTTAAAACACAAGAAAGAGATATTCATCCTATATGCATAGGTGTTTATATCACATGATTATAAGTATGCGACAAGGCCTTCAATCATTAGGACTCTCCTTTCATTAGTTATAAAATCAGCGGATAGAGATGGCCAACATGATCATAATAAGCCGTGATCTCTTAAAAGCATTGTGTATCGATCAATCCGCCTATTGTTGGCCATCTTTCATGACTTGTTTTCATGGGGACAATCCGCGCGTCTAAGATAGTTGCTCAAGCATCTCATGTAATTCGTGTCCACCTTAATCGGTTCGATCAATTGTATCCTTCTCGTACTAATCGCTTCCATCTACTTCTCATTAATTTTTAATCTTCTCACTGCTATTTACTAACTATTTCCTGCTTCATACTGGTGTTTACTAATTGATTCCCTTCCTATCTTCGGTTAAGGGAAGCTAATAGAAAGAAGCATAGAGAAGGACCCCGTATTAGAAAGAAGCAGTCCTAGATACCATTTCCATGTTTAGAGGTCTAAGTGGACGATATGGGGTGCACCATGCGGTGCAGATATCAGATAGCACGTTCGTTCGTTATATCAGTGGTTGTTTCCTTCCTAATAAAGGTATATTTTGATTCACTCCCACGAAGACAATAAATAGTTTTCAGACTCTTTTACATGAGCAGAAGCCGTGCCTCAATTCCTGTATTCTAATAGATTCTCCTTGCTACACAAACTTGTACTCAGTGTAAGTGAGCTAGGTGTGCCCATGCATTGAGTTGTAAAAAAGTTCTGCAAGAAATCGAGCCAATGAACCAAATAACTCACATATGAGGAAGCCAAGGCCAAAAACTCAGTAATTTTTGTATTGGTGTATCAGTAATTTTTATATGTCGTTTGACTTCATATATCAGATTCTGCATTGTTTAGCCAAAGAAGCTAATGAACAATCTTCCTTGCCTACATAAAACAAACACTAATCTAGACAAAACAAAACAATAAAAGGTTAGGTACACTATTCCATTAGTTGTAACAAATGTATAGGGTTACATACTTTCTGTGGATCTACTCGTGACGAGCATCACAAGAGAAGAGTAGAGAGAACAAAATGGATCAAGGGTGCTTAATTGCATCAACCACCCTTGATCGAAGGATCAAAAGTTTTAAGTATTACAAAATATTACGTTATATTATATGTTGGGAGTCGAATATACGGATCTAATTGAAGGCGGCAAAAGAAAACTTGATCATATATGACTACGCTAATCTAGCATTACTGTGGCAAGTCCATATTCTTCACAAATTTATGTATTCCTAAGAAACTCTCGGCAAAAATTCTTTCTATTACTTATACGAAATGTCAATCCAATTCTTAGGATGAAATTTACAATGGTTCGGTACTAAGAGGCCCTAAAGGCCTCCTGTTATTGGTGCAAGTAAGACCCATTTAGGTGGATGATAGTTCTATCCTACAGTCCGTTGAGACATTCTTCACGATACATACGTTCGAATGGGCATATAAATGCGGCATACCAACAATCAACTACAAATTTGGGACTGATCCTATCAATACCGCGAGAATCCTCCTCATACCTTTTACAGAGCCTTTTGGGCTACTCCAAGTAAAAATTGCCAAGGTTTCGAATGATGAGTTTGAAATTTGCGCAGTTTTTTGAGCGTGCATTTTTGAACGGGGCTGGTTGAATGGGAAAGTTTCATGGGGATGGAGATATTGACGGACAATATCTAGCGAGAGCGCGATTTTGTTGTGGATACCGTAAAGAAGAGGAATTCGTTACATCGAGGGAGACCGAGATAATGACTTAATCACTACGAACGCCAATTAGGAAATAACGGTAGTGTAGTTTTTACTTTTAGCGAGCGATAAAATGTAAGTTGAAATTTTATTAGGCGTGTTTTTGGTAAGGGAAAATAATCAGAAAACACCTAACAAAAGTATAAATTACATTTTAACGCCTACCAAAACTAGAAATTACAATTTGACGTCTACTTTTAGAAATCAACACCCGATTGATTGATTAACACCACATCCATTATTTGTGAGTTCAATTAACATCAAGTGAACTGTTTGATTAGCGGTCAATCACTCGATTAACACTAAATTAACGTGTTAATCGATTAATTAGATTCTAAAACTATAAATTGTTTTTAATCGAATATTGTAAGAGAATTGATCAGGATCAATTAGTGGGAAGCGATCAAGACGAAAATCATACTAGCGGAATTAATTGGGTGTCAAATATACATTATAATATAGGGAGGACTACAAAAAAACACCTAACAAAATTTTAAATTACATTTTAACGCCTACGAAAATCATGACTTACAAATTAACGCCTACTCTTATCTTCCACTAAAAATAAACAGCAACTAATTACGCTAATGCTGATTTTATTCCTAACCGTTTCTCACTAATTGATCCTAATCAATTCCTTCATATATTTGATCAGCAAAATTGAGTAAGTTTAGAATCTAATTAATCGATTAACACATTAATTTGGCGTTAATCAAACAATTGAGCGTTAATCAATTAGTCAAATTTGATGCTAATTGGGCTCACATTTAATCGATTTGCTGTTAATCTATCAATTGAGCGTTGATTTCTAAAACTCGGCGTTAATTTGTAATTTCTAGTTTTGGTTGGCGTGAAAATGTAATTTATAATATAGTTTTGGAAAATTTCCCTACAATTATATAATATTATATTCAGATTTTGTGATGTTTTAGCCGGCGATGAAAAAGGGCGGGAAAGCGAAACGCGGAGAAAAGCGGAAAGCAAGTTTTCCTTTTTTCGCTTTTTCACACTTCTTTTTTTCCTCCTTTTTATTGTCGATTTTTCTTTTGTTATTATTATTTTTTTGGATTTGCGCGGGAGATCGGGAGGCGCACGCACCAAACGCTTTGATTTTGTTTTCGGTTTTTTCTTTTGTTTGTTTTTCCTCCTTTCTGTTCTTTCTTTTCCTTTTTCTTTTTGTTTTTTCTGGCGCACGCACGCACGCACGCACGAGCAGAAAAACGAAAGACGAAGACGACGAAGACGAAGACGACGAAGACGAAGACGAAGACGAGGACGTGTTCTCCTCCTCTTCCTTTGCCTTCCCTTCCTTCCAGGTTTTTGAATTTTGAAACAGCAGCGGGCGATGGCGGAGGCGGCGATGGAGCAGCAGCAGCTGCTGTAGATTCCCGAGAGCAAAAGCAGGCAGAAGGAGCGGCGGCGTGAGCAAGAATGGCGCCGGTTCCAGGTTTTTGAATTTTGAAGCAGCAGCGGGCGATGGCGGAGGCGGCGATGGAGCAGCAGCAGCAGCAGCTGTAGATTCCCGATAGCAAAAGCAGGCAGAAGGAGCGGCGGCGTGAGCAAGAATGGCGCCGGACGGGAATCAAGGGAGCTAAGAAGCAGGAGGCCACGGAGAGGTACGTGGACGAGCAGGAAGGAGAAGAGGCAGAAGACGAACCAGAGCTAGACGACGGAGGAGCAGGAGGAGGCGGAGGAGGAGGAGGAGCAGTAGAAGAAGGAAGAAGGTTGAAGGAAGAAGGAAGGAGAAGCGTCGGTAAGGGAAGAAACAAGAATCCGTTCGAGGTCGAGAGCAAGCACGGAGGAAGGAGGAAGGAGGAAGGAGAAGCGTCGCTAAGGGGAGAAACAAAAATCCGTTCGAGATCGAGAGCAAGCACCAAGGAAGAAGGAAGAAGAAGCTTGGCTAAGGGGAGAAACAAGAATCCGTTCGAGATCGAGAGCAAGTACCAAGGAAGAAGGAAGAAGAAGCGTCGCTAAGGGGAGAAACAAGAATCCGTTCGAGATCGAGAGCAAGCACCAAGGAAAAAGGAAGAAGAAGCTTGGCTAAGGGGAGAAACAAGAATCAGTTCGAGATCCAGAGCAAGCACCAAGGAAGAAGGAAGAAGAAGCCGTTCGAGATCGAGAGCAAGCACCAAGGAAGAAGGAAGAAGAAGCTTCGCTAAGGGGAGAAACAAGAATCCGTTCTAGATCGAGAGCAAGGACGAAGGAAGGAGGAAGAAAGAACAGCAGTAATTCCATCTCTCTCTCTCTCTAAGTGTTGTCATCCTCATCCTCATCCTCATCTTCTCCTTCTTCAACGCCATAGCTGTGTTTACGCTACCTATTTCCCTCCGTGCCTCCGTCTTGTTCTTCTTGTTCTTCTCTTCCATCCATTCCATCTCTCTCTTTTCTTTCGTCGTTTGTTCGGAATCACTGTGCCGAGTCCAACTCCTCTCTGCATTCAAGTGTTTCGAATAAAGTGCGCAACAATGCTTCATCAGATGCTCTTTCTCCCTCTCCAGCCTGAATCACTATTCAGTCTTCCTTTTCCCTTATTATTTAACTGAATTATCGTATCCGTTTATTTTCCGTGTTCGTTTTTCTCTTTAGCTCTATATAGGCTTGCATGAGACACTGTATTCAATCATTTCCTTTCTTGATTCCTTGCCTTTACCTCCCCTTTGCAATCTTCATTAGTATTCCTCATTAACCAAGATTGTTGGTTTCAAAGGTCTCCTTGCTCCCGCTCTCTTCCCCTTCTCAGCTTTTCTTGATTTTATTTCGCTACATCTTTGATTCCGTAACTATTTTACCCGTTTTTGCAGGTCTAATGCACAGAGATTGGCGGATAGGATCGTGCACAATTGTATTATCTCTGTAACTTGACATGAGTAATCGCTCTCTCAATTCTTTAGTATTATTATTTTTTCTTACTTTATAAGCTCGGTTAAGTATCATTCACCAGATATCAATCATCTAGTTTGCCAAACGGTCCAATCGAACTATTAACATTTACAGGTAATCTAAGTTCTCCATCAAGAAATCGAGTATTTGCGTGTCACACATCACAGTCCCGTTCATGAATATATAATGTAATGCAACGTCTCAGACCGTCCGATTTTCCCTCATCTACATCTTATTATAAATATAGTCTTCAGTCAGACTTACACTCGAAGCAGTTTGTATAGGAAACTCGAGATTTTTTCGTGCCTGAAAGATTGAGAAGAGAAATGGACTGGCTATTTGGCTGCTTCTCATTTAAATGTTTGGCAAAATCAGTTGTGGAAGTGAAGGTATTATAACTCACTGCATCCGTTTTTGCTTTCCACGTCTCTTTACGTCAGTCTCTCGCTTTCTTGTTTATCAGCCCTTGTGCCATGCTTTACAAGTTTGTCTTCTGTTTTTCAGGAACAGAAAGATTTACGCAATGTTGGAGTGAACACTTGCTCTTCCCAAGGTTGAAATTTTACTTAAACTATTTGATTCGTTCCCTGCTAGCTATGCTAAAGATTGTAACCATATTTGACGGCTTATCAGGCAATAAAGGGAATAGCTCGGGCCACGAAATTGTACTGAACACAAGAATAAAAGATCCTGAAATTAAATTATGTGAAGCTTCAGCTGATAAAATAGTACAGGACGGGGAAGGGCGAGGCGACATCAGCAATGATAGCAAGGTGACAGAACTTGAGGCATTCTGTAAAACATCAGCCTTTTTCTCTCTAAGATAATAGTCCACATTCCAATTAACGTTTACGTTCACGTTTCATTTTTAATCTTTTTCCGCAGTGTCAAAGTTGTAACAATGTTGGACATTTTTTACAGGGTTTAAATCGTCATGGTTGTGAAAATCAGCATTCACTTAGGGGATTGTTTCATGATTTTCAGAAGGTTTCAGAAGGATTCCCAGTTGAAAAAGAACAAGATGCAGCATTTTGTCGATCCTTTCTCAAAGGATTTGATACTGGGAGAGAATATCTGGTTGATTCTTGCCTTAGCGATAATGCTAACGACGAGTAAGTAGAGTTGCAGTTCAAGAATTTGACTTTTCCGATGTGTACATATTCAGGTGTTTTCCTGACTTTTATTTTTCTATACAAAATACAGGCACCAAGTTGATTTCATCCATGACTCACAAGCTCAAAAAAATCAGACACAGTGTTACTCTCCAGAGCATTCCCTTACTTTGGAAAGTGGATTTTCGTCTCCTCAGTTCCTTAACCAAGATACAGATATGCAGAAGCCTTTTGCGAAGAAACTCAGCATATCAAAATCCTCTGGGTTCCAGTCTTTGTTGAATGTTAGCACTGAGATTTCTCCAAAAACGCATCAAGATGTTACAATTGTGAGGGGTACAACTTGTGACTCAGATGCAGATATTGAAATTGATACCCAGTTGATTCGTTTGTTTCCAGATGTTTCTAATGTTAATGGAGAAACCACAGAAGCAAGTTTGATAAAAAATAACAACGACGAGTCAGCCTTTCTCAAGGATGAAGAAATGATATCGAGCTCCTCGTTATCTTCACGTTTAGATACGACTCTGAGCTTGTTATCAGATCCTGCTCATGCACAAACAAAATTAGAACAAACTGTCAATTCTCTGCCAAGGAAAATTGATTGTAGTGAACATTCACCAACCCCAAAGAACGCGTCAAGTTGCTCCTTGGAATTTAACACGCCAAAATCGCTTTTTCAATCAATATCGCCTCCAACATCGGTTCATTCAGAACATTCTGAATCATCATGTTTCACTGAAAGCATGTCTAATGAACAAACATGTTCTGTTTCTTCAGCTTCCTCTTCACAAGTAGAAACACCAAAATCAGTTCAGAGCTCAAGGTCTATCGAAGATAGGCCCATCTTAGGAACTGTTGCAGCTCATTGGAACAATTTATCATCATCTTCAACTCAAAAATGGTGGGACGGGAAAGGAATTCCAAACTCTACCAATAAATACAAAGAGGTAACAATCTTTGATCTATCCTAGATCTTCTCAATTAACAGAGACAAGGATGAATACCGATTTGCCATTTACCAGAATACTCTTAGTGTTGAAACACCCACAAAGCTTGCTACTGTATACGTATATTGAGGTTCTAATATCGACATTGGTAATCTGTAGGATCAAAAGGTTAGCTGGCACGCTACTCCATTTGAGGTCAGGATTGAGAAAGCATTATCCAAGCAAAAGAGAGCATTCCAGAAGTAAGCTCATTTTATTTTTGTGAAATTTTTCTGGTTTTGCTGATCATACATGCTTGCATATGACAAACAGATCAAGTGCATTTAGTGCAATTGTTTTAGTAATTGAAGCAAATCTAGGTACAATTAGGTCAAATAAAGGAAAGTAGCCACAGATTTGGAGGGCAAAATTTGAGCTAAGCTGGCGTGCACTCACATTGGCCTTGTGTTGTATGAATTAGAAAACTTTTCGATGGGCCGGCTGGTGCAACAGTGGTGTCGTCCACCTAAGCATTTGGCTGGAAGAAGCGGATGTATATAAGGTGTTTGTTGGGATAAATTTTGCACCAAAGTATTGCCTCTATTCTAGATTCAGGTTAAGGCATTGATGTATGTGAATCATCTTCCCTGTCCTAAATCAAGAAAATGATGCATTAACCTAAGTCAGTCTCTTGCTGTCTTTATCTTTATATGTATAATCATGCACATTGATATTTGTCTCACGTCCAATTTGCCAATTGACCTCGTATTGTTTTCGTCATTAACTGTTAATGAGAATGAATCACCTCCATTTAAAAGGCCTGCCAAGGATTTGCTGTCAGGAGTCAGTATGTTAAAATGATTCCGTTCTGTTTCGTGTGGAAATGGAAACGTTAGAAAGATTGGAACCAACAAGTTGCAGTTACCTAGGTGCTACATGGTAGCACAAATGGATCACCAGCATATAAAAATGTAGAATAATTTGGATTATGAGTGCTGCTACCTTTTTGTGCAACAGAACAACTATTCAGGTGAAATCATTATTCATTCAATGCGTCTTAACTATATACAGACTGGAAATAGTTGGTATCTATGAATTTGATATGCCATGCAGTAGTGAAAACACTGTTTGGCGCAAGTATGTTCCTTGATGTGTGACCTTGATGGAGCTGTCATAAAGTCAACTAGAATGTATTCGGAATCATGAGTGTTGGAGTTTGAAAACCCACAGCCTACAGGATGTTAGAATGCTAGAGAATAACAGTAAATGAAAACAGGGGTGACTAAGGGTCACATCTTATCTAGGCAAAAGCTTGAATTGGTCTAACGTCTTGTTCATGATTTATGAACGTAGGGGTTTTGTTGAGATGGTAGATATATGGTATCTAAGCTTTTGGAAGATCAATTGTGCCATGGCGCAATTGATCACTACCTAATTCGATCACCCACTCATTGATTAACCGCTAATCACCCCTTAGATCACCCTCTCTGATCATCACCTGCTAATGATGCTACCAAACGGAACTAATCACCCATGGGTAGAGAAGCCAATCATCATTCCATTGATCAGCTGCTGATCACCCATTTGCAACCCAGTAATCGCTTCATCCGTCACTCGCTAATCACTCTAATCTCCTCTTCCTCAATTTTACTATTTTAGATCATGGAATTAGACTTGTTCACATTGGATCCCTTGGCGCACAAACTTGCTGATTAATCTGACGGCAGCATCCATTATTCCAGCACCTCTCATTGTTATAATCTGTTTTAACTCTTTGGCCCTAAGTACATCATAATAATTCGTGACTGTTCCAAATTGTGGCGATCATCATGCTGTGCCAGCCAGCGCATGTGGGAAAATCCGATCAGAAATTTTCTAGCGTAGTTAGTACGTAATTAGAGCACCAAGCTTGGCCCAGAGAGCAAAGATGGAAATGTCACATGCCCCATACGATCAATATGAAGACCACGCGAGGAGTAATTATTCATCGAATAATGCTGGATGGCGCCTAATTACGGAGAACAGCCCCCTAATGATGCGGTTCTAATTAGCTGTCGTAGCTAATTAGCCTGTAACTAGGTGTACCTAGCTGGGCCTTGCTGTTTTTAATTGTTCGCCGTTCGCCGCATCGAGGCTTTGACCATTAGGGATAGGGTTTGGGTTGGGGTTAGAGTTTGATAGACGAGTTCGGGTTAGGGTTAGGGTGGGGGTTTGATCGTGAAGAGTTAGGGTTAGGGATAGGGTTAGGGTTAGGGGTAGAGTTTGACCGTTAAGTATATGAGTTGGGGTTAGGGTTACGGTTGGGGTTAGAGTTTGATCGTGAAGAGTTAGGGTTAGGCTTTGATCGTTAGGGTTAGAGTGGAGCTAGAACTGGACTTGCGGTTATAGCTTGACTGTTAGCAGTTAGGGTTAGGGTTCTTGACTCCTAGGGTTAAGGTGGAGATAGACATGGAGTTAGGTTTGGGATTAGAGTTTGAACAAAACACTAGAGCTTTGGGCCCGATCCAAACCCCGAACCTGAGCCTATAAAAATGTTCTCGGCGACATCGCTGTTGCCGTTTAGGGTTCTCTCATTTAGCATCAGATGTTGCATCCATTTAGATAAGAGAACCCATGTATTAACATCTAATAGACTGCAACGGATCGACTTGTCAAGTGGTCCATTTCTATATAAGAACTTAGCGCTAGCTAGCACTATTGCACATTGATCGTCGACATTTGGATCTGGTCGATCGCTTTGCACGATCGTAGCTTTTCTCTATTGCGAAAAATATACGTGTCGTGGATCACAGGAGGACATGGAGCATGTCATGATCCGTATCTTCGTCTTTTCGCAACGCAGGTCATGGGTTTTTTTTTTAAACACCAATTATGGTGGATGGATTGTTCAGCTCGATTCCGCGCTTCTAGAAAGCGGTTACCAGCGATCGGATCAATCGGTGACTATGGTGGACGGATTGATCAGCCGGATTCCGCGCTTCTAGAAATCGATCATCGACGATCAGATCAAGCCCCCGATGATGATGATGATGATGATGATGATTATGATGGTCATCGGACAAGACGAACAGAAGAAGTCAAGCAGAAAGAAAAGAAGAAGATGATGCGGAGGAGGAAGAGGGGCACGTTCCTAATTCCAGAAACTTCTTCTTCTTCTTCTTCTTCTTTCTTCTTCCCTTTCTTGAGAAGAAGAAGAAGAGAAAAACTTGAGAAGGAAGAGGGGTAAGTTCGTAAATACAGAAACATCTTCTTCTTCTTCTTCCTTTCTTCATTTTCTGGCTTTTTTTTTACGCGAAAGATCTTCTCAGTTATGTAACGCTTCCCGTTCTTCCTTCTCCTCGTCTTCTGCTTCCGCTCCCGCTCTCCTGCTGCTGCTCCAGCTCCCGCTCCCGCTGCTGCTGCTCTTTCCTTCCGTTCTTCGTCGGTTTCATTGTCATCGTCTTCGTCGTCTTCGTTTTCGTCTTCATCGTCGTCTTCAACGTCTTCGTCTTCGTTTTGGTCTTCATCTTAAGCTTCATCAGATTCATCTTCAGCTTCATCAGATTCATCTTCAGCTTCATCTTCATCCTCATCTTCCTCAGATTCATCTTCAGCTTCATCTTCATTCTCATCTTCCTCATCCTCATCTTCGTCAGCTTCATCTTCATCAGCGTCAGCTTCATCAGATTCATCTTCATCAGAGTTATCTTCGTCAGATACAATCGTCATCTTCATCAAATTCGCCTTCATCTTCATCAGATTCATCTTCATCTTCATCAGATACATATTTATCTTCGTCTTCATCTTCAGCTTCATCTGTATCTTCATCTTCATCTTCAGCTTCATCTGTATCTTCATCTTCGTTCTTATCGTCGTCTTCCTCTTCATCTTCAGCTTCATCTGCATCTTCATCTTCGTCGTTATCGTCGTCTTCCTCTTCCTCCTCAGCGTCGTCATCGTCTTCAGAGCCGTCGTCTTCGTCTTCGTCTTTGTCTTCATCGTCCTCGTCTTCTTCATCTTCATCTTCATCTTCATCTTCATCTTCACCTTCGTCTTCATCTTCACCTCCATCTTCGTCTTCATCTTCATCTTCATCTTCACATTCATTTTTAGCTTCATCTTCATCATCCCGACACCACCATCGATCCAATCTGCATCATCCTCATCTGCGTCATCTTTTCATCATCGTCTTCTTCTTCTTCTTCTTCATCGTCGTCGTCGTTGTCATCATCATCTCCTTCTTTCTTCTTCTTCCTCTTCTGCTTTCCTTCTTTCCGATTCCTTTACTCCTTTCTGTGTGGCAATGGATGCTAGTTGGAAATCCGCACTCCAGTTCAGCAGGAATGCCATCAATGCCTACATGAAGACGCTCCTTGTCGACAAAGTCACCACCGACGACGAGGAACTTGCCCCGGCCTATCTCCTCGATGAGCTCTCAGAGATCCTCAGAACTTCCTCCTTCGACCTCATCCAGGAGATCGTCGAGTATACCTTTCGTCGACTCCGTCACAAAAGTCCTCTTGTCAAGAGAAAGGTTGGTTTTTTTCATTTTCCTCAAAGATCCTTGATATGCATATAAAACGCATATAACTGTTACAGGCACACGAATACAATGCATACATCCATACGAACGTACAGACATAAGTACATGCTTGCATAGATACATGCATGCATTCCGTACAAACGTCCATACTGGCATGCATTTCTGTTGTTTGGATTCTTTTTGTGAATCACTAGGCTTCTCCGTACAGATCAGCATGTTTAATTTGTTTTTGACTATTCATGTACTCATTCTATTGCCATCAATTGATATTCTGTATAGCCATGCACGTATATAGATACTAACTTATTTATGGATACTATTAATTTGTGTGTGTATATGGAAATGTATATTTTGAATTTGCACGCACGTCAAATTAACATTATCCATGTACAGTATATTATATGTACAACATGTATGGATATCTGTAATATGTATGAAGCATGTATAGATTGTCTATAGATACAAAAGATGTAGGATTATATGATTGTATTTTGGGAAGGTGCTTTCTGTTAGATCTGGTGTTCCCATAAGCTTCAAACGATACTAACTTATATAGTTTCCTTTCTGCCTTATGAAGCACGCATTAATTTTTAATATCCGTTCCAGATTTGTTGTCACTGTACAGAGAAGATAAATACATTTAATCTAATCCAGTAGTAAATCCGATGAAACGTTACTGTCTTTCATGTCTTATCTAAATTTAAGCCAATTTTCTCAGTTGTCTTCGTTGCTTATCGAAAATTTCTTCACTTTCTGTAGCTTTAGGAAATATGATTTAGGGAAGTTGAGATGGTGACTAATATATTGCAAATGCGTCAATAATTTCTGCCAAAAGCAGCCTAGGAGGAGTACCTCTAGTCAAGCTTGTGGTTCATTTCAGATCTTGAAATAGGGAATGGAATATAGTAGGAGGTGAGACCATTAGTTTTATCAGAGAAGGTGATGAACGAAGATTCTACTGTGGACCTATGCTATGACAGACCATCAGGTTGGGGATTTGTAAAATAAATTAATTGATACATCTCTGTGTTGTGAATTTTGGATAAACTTAACTACTAGGGTATATCTTACATATTCGAAGCACAGGTTTTCCAAAACAGTCATATCTTCATTGATTTTGCTCAAAGTATTCTTCTCCTCCATCTTAACTAACAGGTCCTTCGTTTCATCAAGTACACTGTGGCTAGAGCTGGGGCAGAATATAAGAAAGAACTACAACGTCATGGAACTTTAATCAGAGAGCTTTTTACCTTCAAAGGAGCTCTTGATCCCATTAAAGGCAATGCTATGAGCCGAGCAGTGCAAGATGCTGCACATGAAGCATTCGATACCATTTTCTCTGTAGATAATAATCGTTCAACCTGTGAAAGTGTAAGGGGGCGAATCGAAGGTTTTGGTAGTGATGACTTTCATCCTCCCAAATCTGATACCAAGAGTTCCTTCTCACAGGAAGACAGTAATGGTGTTATTGATGATAGAGAAGTAAATTCTAGTGATGTGGTGGTCTACAAGCAAGATAGTCAATGTGAAAATGTAGGGATCGATCATAAACTTTCAGATTTAAAAGATTGCAATCATAAGGATTTAGATAGTCAAAATAGCAACGTTGATTCTCTGGATGATATGCCTGTGGAGAACAATATAACTTCTCCAACCCCACCTGCACTAAATTCTTTCATTTTAAATACACAGAAACTCGATGCAACCAAGTTGGTCCAAGCTTTGAAGCTGAACCTACAGTCTCCAACATGGCAGGTATGGTTTATGAAAATATGGAAGAATAGAATGAAATCGATCATGTTATATAGATAGTCTGAAACATGTTAAGTATGGTTCATAAAAATGTGAAAGAATAGAAAAGTTTTAGAGGTTTCTTCACAACTTTATTGCATGATATCTAACAAATTCCCACTGGTAGAGAATGGATTATCATTAACAAATCTGACAAATGTCCACCAGTACATAAACGGCAAACATTTCAAATATTAAGCTCCTTTACTGTCCTCATGTGATGGCTACTTGGTATATTAATCTTTGTCCAGGTACGACTGAATGCAGCAGATGTTCTCGAATCTATCTTGCATCAAAATGATGATAGCATTGTGCAGACATTACAAGCAGAGGAGATGTCTTTGCGACGCTCTCTCAGGGAATGCCTTGCTTCTTCACAAGCAAGGTTAAGGGAAAAGGCTATAGAGGTAGATTCATTTTTAATTCTAAATGCAAAGGTTCCAAACAGCCTGTCCGTTTCTTTACTTCCTCAGCAACGCTTACAAGATAGAAACAAAGGGGACAAACTTATTTTATAATTATTTCAAAAACAGTATCTAGTACTGAGGAAAAAGGAACGATTGACCAAGTGCTTGGTTTTGTTGTTACACCTACACTTGATGCTGAATGGCTCAAAAAATTCTTACAAGCTCGACATAGCATGCAGGTTCTCGACCTTCTTTCAGCTCTGAAAAACAACCGGTCCGAAGAAAGGTCAAGCCCTTTCTTCACATTGGATATTGAAGATAGATTGCCGCATCTCATAGTTGAAAAAGATACCGTTGTTGACGATCCTTTCCATGGAATGTGTGTCCTTGATCCAAGTGCATCAGCTTTAGTGGACATTGATGTATTAGGTGGTGCAACTAAGGTGCAGCACATAGAAGAACCTTTGATAAACTTCGACATTGAATCTACCACCCGTGTGCTCGATAGGTTGGAAATAGAGACTGAAACAAGGCAGTTTAATGTATCAGATTTTACAATGCAATATTCCTGTTCAGGTATTCGTGGATCTTTGCAGAGTAATCTTTCCCCAGGTTGGATAGAAGGTTTTCATGCTGAGGGCAATAGTCCTAGAAAGTTACTTAATTTCCATGTCAAAGGATTTGGTAGTAATTCAATTTCTGCCGGACTTCGGAAACATGAAGCAAGTTTCGATTTCATTTCGGTAAGCCTAGTACTTATCCCTTTCTTAATTTCATCAAGTGCAACATGATGTGGCCATTTAAATTCAAATCTAATCTCTTTCTTCATTTCATCATGTGCAACAACGCTAATTAAAAACCGTAGACTTAAGAGAAGAGGAGTATGTGGAGAGCATACAAGGGAGAAAGAGGGAGTAAAGAGAGGGTTAAATACAATGGGTTTAGAGGGAAAGGTTTGTATGTTTAGGGTTAGGTTTCACAATTTGGTTAGGATTAGGGTATTTTAGGATTTTAGGGTAGGGTTGGTTAATGGGGGTTTAGGACTGGGGTTGGTTTAGTTAGTGTTAGGGTTTAGGATTGGGGTATGTTTAGTTAGCGTTAAGATTTATGTATATTGGGGATTAAACAGGGTTAAGGGTTTACAAATGGGGTTGGATCTAGGGTCATGTACAATAGTAGCTTAAAACTAACAAATATATTTTTGCCAAAAGGCTCATAAGTGCCCAATATCTTCAATTCCCTTCCAATGATTCTTCCTTTGTGGTCTTGTACAGGAACATTTACAAACAAATTGGGGTTTTAAGACAGTAAGATGATTCACGCTAACCAACGTGGCGATTGAAGTTTTGATACAAGAATCTCAACAATATCCATCCTCGAACTCAAATAACATAAAATATTTGTACCGAGGATATCGTTATTTTGCATGTTTTGGAATCATCGGATAGATGAAATAGATACATGGAATAATTTGGACATTCTCCTACCGAGTTAAGGATGAAAGAGATGTTGCAGATGCCCACTACACACGTACGGACGTAACACGCATGCACAGATACATACGCGCACACGCATCATGCAGCTACACATACGCTGACATGCTTCACATACGCTTGAACAATCGCTCACATACGCCATATATACGTACACATACACCCCACATACGCCCACATAAACTCATACATGCACCATGCACACGAACACGCTCACACTCATACATACACCATACACATGAACACGCCCACACACTCACACATACACCATACACACACGAACATACGCTCACACTCATACATACACCATACACACATGAACATATGGTCACACATTCATACATGCACTATACACACATGAACATATGCTCACACACTCATACATGCACTATACGCACATGAACATACGCTCACACACTCACACATACACCATACACAAATGAACATACGCTCACACACACTCATACATACACCATACACACATAAACATACGCTCACACACACTCATACATACACCATACACACATGAACATACGCTCACACACACTCATACATGCACCACACACATGAACATACGCTCACATATCATACATACACCCTACACACATGAACATACCCTCACACACATACATACACCATACACATATGAACATACGCTCGCACACACTCATACATACACCCTACACACATGAACATACGCTCGCACACACTCATACATACACCATACACACATGAATATACACATTCATACATACACCCTACACACATGAACATACGCTCACACACACTCATACATACATCATACGCACATGAACATAAGCTCACACATTCATACATACACCCTACACACATGAACATACGCTCACACACTCATACATACACCATACACACATGAACATACGCTCGCACACACTCATATATATACCATACACACATGAACATACGCTCACATACACACCAAAGACATACGGTCCCATACGCCACAAGCACATCGACATAAGCTCAAATACACCACAAGCACATAGATATAAGCTCACTTGCACCCTTAACACAGACATACGCTCAAATAGAAACATAAACCACACACACAGACATACGATACAAGAACCTCGAATTAAAATAACATCAAATTTTGTACGAAGGATATCAAAATTTTGCATGTTTTGGAATAATTGTATAGACAATTCATAACAATATCACAACTTGGTTTCTTCCTCAGCAATGCATTGAGTGACCCAGACAACGCTTAACACTAACAAATGAACAATAGTTTTCCATTGTGTACCATGATGCTAAAAATATGCTGTACCAACACATTAGATAATGAATACTAGTTTCAAGTCTCCAGGCATGCATAAAAAACCAAGAAATTCAAACCTTGAGACATGCAAGAAACAGAAATTGTTATATAGTTGTTTTAATGAAAGTAGAACCCTGGAACAGAAAGCTAAATAGAGATGAATAGTCGATTGAGTCACATGGATATGGATACTTACTACATGGAAAACTAGCTGCATGGGATTCGTGCAGAACTTTAATGGTCAGAAGAGACGAAGAAACTGTAAGGGAATTCAATTTGGAGCACATGTGCCGAGTCAGAAAGGCAAAGTATTTCCCAACAATACCACCTAGCACTTCGACAAATAGCTGCTATACCCTATCTATGCATGAAAGCTTATGTCCAATACAAAACCTTTGTATCTTTTCACACCTATTGATCAGTTTCAAGAAATTCAAGCATTTTGGCCGCTAAACTTTCTGATTTATGGACATGGTTTGTTTGAAACTTATCACCTTTGCTGCAATGACCCTCTGAACTTAAAAATGAATTAAACTTCATTTGTTTGTATAATATGCTTCTAAAATTATGCACTATACAGCATTTAACATTGATATATTTGCTTTATATTAGAAGCTACTTGTAAGATCGAAGTTATCAGCCAATCTGTACAGTGCAAGATTCTCCCAAGAAGCACCAAACAAGCTTTTCCCTCCAATTGCAAATGTGAGTGCCCATATCAGGAGAACTGAAGTATAAACTACAAACCAAATTGCAGAGTGCACAACATCTGAAATAGGAAAACAATTGGAAAGATCGTAAGTATCTGTAAACTATAATCAATTAATCTAAAGAAATCAATTAAGCTTGACATACACACTCAATGGATTAAGATAGGAAGCAGCTAGAATGTGTCAGGTCACACTTGAGATCCAAAAATGTTTTTATGACATTTTTTGACGGATGAACTATCAATTGTAGTTCCACTGTGATGACTATATTCTGGCTCAACCCATCCTCTTATACAGAAACTATAACCAAATATACAGTTTGATCTGGGCTTCAAACATATGCACATATTTTCATATTAAAACAAAGATAACAACCATGATTTAAGTGACATACATTATGTTTTAAGAATACACCTGGTATCAGAAAATGTACGAAAATTAAGGACAGGGTGACAAGTAAAACTTGTCACCCGTATTGAATTGAAAGTTGAGGAAGGAAAGAGGAAAAGTATGTTGTGACTAGCAAAATGCTAGTTTAATATTCAAAAGAGTTTTAATATGCAACCACAGTTCTGATACTGATTCTTGGTAAAAGCTATTAATTCTGCAGGATATTAACAGTTAGTGCTTCAGCAAGCAGGATGTAAATATTTTGCCTGTTTATAATTGTCTAATCCATTAAGAATATTCAGTAAACCCTCAAAATTTGCTTAGCTTCAGCAAAGAAAGCATAAAACCTTCTTATTTTCATCTAGGTCCCATATAATGGAAACTGCATCAAATCATTTTATGACAAAGACTATGTCACTTGCACTACAGGTAGCTACAAGATCAACACTTTCTCTAGAAAGGAACAAGAGGAATGCAATATTTTTTTGTGAGAGCCTGAAATATGCAGCGTACAAATTTCATTTGTAAAATCGTCCATTTGAACATTTCATTTTCATAAAAAAAGGAATTTCAGGTTCAATATTATATCTTTTTTGGTACTATCTTATGCATTCCGATTCCATGAGGAGCATTGCAATATAGATGTCTTCATGCTAGTGTATAAAAACACATCCTGTGGTTACGTGAGCACCAGTTACAGTTAATCATCAACCGGTATTGTACTGATGGCGAGAATATTCCATTTACACACTCTGAAGGATCTAGCAAACTTATCAAACTGAAGCACATATCAAACTTCCGCAAACTAAATGATATATAACAGTTACATAAAATGAAAAATCGATCTGTCGTCTGTTGCATAAAATGAAGGATCTATCAACTGTATCCAACTGAAACGCAAAATGAAGGATCTAACAACTGTAGCAAACTGAAACGCAAAATGAAGGATCTATCAACCTCATACAAATTGAAAGGCCAATCGACCTTTGCGTAAACAAGATGATCTAGCACCATAAAATAAAATGAAGAATTTCGAAAAACCTAAGTATTTCAGAATCCTAATCCAATCTAGAATAAGAAACCAGAAGCATCTTCTCGAAAAACTATAGCATCAGAAGCAAAGACTGCGGCATTTATGAAATCCGAGTTGAAAGGCCAATGCATACTGTATATAATATGAAATCACGAGGGAAAAAAACGGAGGAATCGGAAAATCGTGTTTGACAGACAGCAGGAAACCTGAAAAAATTTTAATTAGAGATGGAGAAGGCGTAGCAAACTGAAACGCAAAATGAAGGATCTATCAACCTCACACAAATTGAACGGCCAATCAACCTTTGCATAAGCTAGACGATCAAGCACCATAACATAAAATGAAGAATTTCAAAAAACCTAAATATTTCAGAATCCTAATCCAATCTAAAACAAGAAACCAGAAGCATCTTCTCGAAAAACTATAGCATCAGCGGCAAAGACTGCAGCATTTATCAAATGCGTGATGGAAGGCCAGTGCATACTGTATATAATATGAAGTCACAAGGAGAAAAAAAACGGATGAATCGGAAAATCGTCTTTGACGGACAGCAGGAAACCTGAAAAAACTTTAATTACAGATGGAGAAGGCGTAGCAAACTGAAACGCATAATGAAGGATCTATCAACCTCAAACAAATTGGAAGGCCAATCAACCTTTACATAAACTAGACGATCTAGCACCATAAAATGAAATGAAGAATTTCGAAAAACCTAAGTATTTCCGAATCAGAATCCAATCTAGAACAAGAAACCAGAAGCATCTTCTCGAAAAACTATAGCATCAGCGGCAAAGACTGCAGCATTTATCAAATGCGTGAT
>JBBBWG010004891.1:54019-100602 GCA_037176905.1 Azolla pinnata
GGAAGGCAAATGCATACTGTATATAATATGAATTCACGAGGAGAGAAAAAACGGATGAACCGGAAAATCGTCTTTGACAGACAGCAGGAAACCTGAAAAAACTTTAATTAGAGATGGAGAAGGAGCGGGAGCGGGAGAGGAAGGTGAGAATCCGAGCTTACAGGATCGAAGCAAAGGATCGGGATGATAACTTCGGCGGAGGATGGGCCAGAAGTAGAAACAGTTAACAAACCAAAGCCAAGGCAGAAAGGCGAAGCCAGCGTAGAAGAAATTACGAGCTTGCTTGCGCGCAGGCTCCGTGTCCTGCGAGCCGAACGACAAGGGACCGTCGACAGTCAGCCATCGCCTGTCTTCTCTGTCGGCCTCCTCCATGGCTCGGATCCCGCAGGAGAAGACGCGAAAGAAAGGAAAGAAGAAATGCGGAAGACGTCAAGGTCTTTTGATTTCACGCTTTGGCCTTTTACCTAAGAAGAAAGTCAAGGTCACGGACAAGGTCAAGGTCAAGGTCAAGGTCAAGGTCAATGTCTTTTGGTTTCACACTTGTCCTTTGAGCTTTGAGCTTTAGAGAAGGTCAAGGTTAATGCCAAGGTCAATGCCAAGACTGCGATGATGAATAGATCCTTTTTGGCAAGGATATATTTGCACACAAGATAAAGGAATGAAAGAGTTAGTAAATAATAAGATAAACCAAGATTGGGTTTTCACACTTGGCCTTTTCGCTTCGGAGAAAAGAGTAAATTATCAAAGGTCGAGGCCAAGACTTTTGCTAAGACCAACTTTCTATAGCAAAAGTGGGGGATTTTTTTTTCTATGATCAAACTCTGAAACATTGCAAAAGGCTTCTTTCTACATGAAAATCGAGTCTCGGCATGAAGTTCCAAACCTCATATGCAAGAGCCCCCGCAAGCATGTATAAATAGGGGGCTTCATCCTGATCCCAGCCAAAGGTGAACAACGCCAATTGCATTCTATTCTTGGTGTATCTGTGATTCTCTCATTGTCTCTCAGTTTCATGTCTCTCTCTACTCTACTATGCATCTATTGGTTTGCGAACAGTAGTTGTGCCTTCTTTCTGTTCATTCTTGCGCATCGAATTGAGAACGAGTTCTAGATGAAGGACACATTGGCTCCAGAAGACAGGATAGAAGAAAACAATGGACATGATCAAATCGAGAAGAAGAAGAAGAAGAAGAAGAAGAAGGAAGAAGAAGAAGAAGAAAGAAGAAAGAAGAAAGAAGAAGAAGAAGAAGAAGAAGAAGAAAACAACGGACATGATCAAATCAAGAAGAAGAAGAAGAGGAAGAAGGAGAGGAAAGAGCAAGCTCTCCATATCCATATCCCATTGATGGCCGATCTGCTTCTGACAGCTTATCCTCAGATCCGGACGATCCGAGCGGCGCCTCAGCCACACAGCTTCTGCTTCTGCTGCTGCAGGTTCCGCTTCTCTTCCGCCATGTGAGTGATCGAATGATGTGTAGGATCTCCTCCATCTCTGCCTGTCAGGCGATGGAAGCTTCAAAGAAAGCAAAGGAAAGCAAAGGAACGTCATTGAATCGCAGCGCAGCAAAGTTGCTTTCCTTTGCTTCAATGGCAGCTGAGCAATCCTTGCGTTTCTTCTTCTTCTTCTTCGTCGTCGTCGTCTTCTTCTTCTTCTTCTTCTTTCTACTACTTCGCATACTTGGTTTCTTGCGTTTCTTCTTTCTTCTCCGCATACTTGATTTCTTGCGCATCAATCGCAGCAAGAAATCCTTTGACTGCTTCTTCTTCTCCTACCATTTGTTCATGTTCCCTTCAATCTTGTACTACAGCAGATGAAATGGCCTTCTGCTAAAACCCTAAACCTCATTTGCGGGTGTGTCCTCCGACTATTTTGCCAGATCCAGATCGAGCATCATTGTCCGTCTACCCGAACAAAGGAGGAGCAAAGGGGGAGGAAGAAGGAGCTGCGATTTGAGCGTCCGAATGGCGTCATCGAAGAACAAGGGGCAAGTACCAGATACCGAGCCCGTGCCAGGGTCGCTGCCTGTGTCGGAGCAGCTAACGCCTCACGACATGTGGACATGGAACTCGCTCACGCACTGGAAGCACTGGCACGGGCTATGGACCATGTACAATCCGCTCGAATCCCCGCAGGTTGTGAAGTCGTACAGATCGGTGAGGTCCCTGTGGCCCGTGGACGAGGAAAGGGTTCATCTCTACCATCGCAACCAGTGGTATGCATTCACCGGCTACGAAGGCGAGAACGTGAACTGGGAGTACGGCCCCTGGGCCATGTACGAGCTCAAGCACAGCACGGCAAATGGCATCTGGCATCCCAACTCGCTCGACCATCGCATCCTCCAGTTCCAGCACGGCGATCTTTGCTGGGTCCAGCTCGCCCTCAAGCCCGGGGACCCCAAGTGCGTGGTTTTCAACGAGCTCCACTTCATGGCATGTAAGAGTTAAGCTCTCATTGCATCTGTGTGGTATATGTACGATAAAGCTTTGGAGCTCTAAGAGATAGGCTTTCATTGCATGTGTTGCATGTGTGTGGTGTGTATGATAAAGCTTTGGAGCTCTGAGAGATAGGCTTCCATTGCATGTGTTGCATGTGTGTGGTATGTATGATAAAGCTTTGGAGCTCTGAGAGATAGGCTTTCATTGCATGTGTTGCATGTGTGTGGTATGATAAAGACAAAAGCTTTGGAGCTCATGGCATGTAAAAGATAAGCTTTCACTGCATCTGTTGCATGTGTGTGGTATGATAAGATAAAAGCTTTGGAGATCATGGCATGTAAGAGATAGGCTTTCACTGCATCTGTTGCATGTGTGTATAATGATAAAGATAAAAGCTTTGGAGCTCATGGCATCTAAGAGATAAGCTTTCACTGCATCTGTTGCATGTGTGTGGTATGATAAAGATAAAAGCTTTGGAGCTCATGGCATGGTAAGAGACAAGCTTTCACTGCATCTGTTGCATGTATGCGGTATGATAAAGATGGAGCTTTGGAGCTCATGGCATGTAAAAGAGTTAAGCTTTCATTGCATGTGTATGGTATGATGAATGGGAATCTTAGTCTCGAAAGAGATAACTGACATCCTTATATGGTGTCAAACCCTTGATCCTTGGCTTGTTTATTCAAAAAGAGATAACTAACCTCCTTATATAGTGTCAAAGCCTAGGTCCTTGGGCTTGTTCACACTTTATAGTAACACAATGTTATCGTGTCACCGTAAAATTTGAATGTCTTTAGATTCTAGATCCTTAGTTGATTTCACATTTGGCCATTCCATATCAAGTATGCAGAGTGATTAAGTGACTCGACACAATTCGTTTGTCTCTTGACATAAGAATCAAATGTCTTTGATTCTAGGTCATCAAGTATCGAGGAAAAGTATTAGAATACCCTTAGAATCTCATATATTTGTTAGACTGCCCCTCTCAGTTCCAAATTAACTTGATTACCCCTAACCAAATAAAAATATATTTTACAAACTGATTATACATTCAAATGTACATGCTTTTCTTAGGGGGAATAAAATAAAACTTTATTTTACAAACTAATTATACATTCAAATATACATGTTTTTTTAATCCTGTCATTAGTTATAGTGAAAGGTGGCCAAGAGGGTAAGCCTATCATATACAATTGTATAGAAGGGTAATCTTTCCGCAAAAATTTCCACCTAACTCATTAAGGTAAAGGTGGAAAGAGGAAATGTGGGGCTATGTAGTTCTAATGCGGTGTCATTTTCCTCAGACTGTAAAAGGGGCCCTTTGCCCACACCCTATAAAACTCCTGACATGTATACCACATATACATGTTCTTTTACCAGAATATCAAGTAAATCTAACTGATTCCTTAAACGTGCTAGTGATGATCAAAGTTCGTGTTATACTTTGAAACCGCAATGCCTCACCACAAGGTTAGATAAATTATAATAAAATGACATCGTTGCCCATAACAATGAGCTCTGTTTCATGCCAGATGTAAATGCATCTGAAGCAACCATCTCATCTGGATGTACATATGCATGGAAAGGCCAGAGTGAATCTGAGTCAACTATTTCATTTGGATCTAATTATACGAGCTTCCTATGGGGGCGCAACATCATACAATCACTCTAGTGAATCAACCTTAAACACTAGGTTTAGGGTTTAAGTTTCTGAGATGATGAAGCCATCTCCATGGTTCATGGTTATGTATTCAATAGCCCCGACTGCGCGGATGCCTGTGATCATGGGGTATGATTCGAAGGACCAGCTATCAATTGCATTGATGGTGGAAGAGACATTGAATTCCGACAAGATACCTGACAGTTCTTGGAATGGGAGGCTATGGAAGCACAGTTTCGACAGCATCGTCCCGACGAGAGATGAGCCAGCTGGCGTTTTCATCGGGAAAGAGACGAGCCTCACCACCTCCCTTGTCAGTACTACTCTGGAGGCGCAGTGGAAGGGCTTTAGAGGGAGTTTGAGTGATGATAACTCCGACTATACATTGGTCCATTTGCCACATTCTGTCACTGTATATGCCCCCAAGAAGGCCCTAGTCGGGAAACCTCACTCTTACTATGTGTCTTGGGTTGTGAATGAAGCTCAAGTCAGAGTTCTCTCGGCATGTTACTCAGCCGATGGAAAGCTCGAATTTGTCAAGTCTGGTATCTACGACAAAGTATCAGACCAGAGTTGAATAACTTAACGATGTCTGAGTTTCCCACTCTTACTATGTGTCTTGGGTTGTGAATGAAGCTCAAGTCAGTTCTCTCGGCATGTTGCTCAGCCGATGGAAAGCTCGAAGATGTCACGTCTGGTATCTATGACAAAGTATCAGATCAGAGTTGAATAACATAATGATGTCTAATTCGATATTGATCTGATTGTGAGTGTAGTTAAAGCATTGTATATATCAATCTGCTTGTATTCTAGTTATAGCATTATAAACATTTGTATGGATCTGCTTGTGATTGTATAGCATTGTATACATTTATTTATATCAATCCGCTTGTGATTGTGGTTCTAGTATTATGCATATATTTTTTATATGCTTGCTATTTTAGTTATAGCATTATACATTTGTCAGTATATATATGCATGAAAGCCAAGACAATCATCAGATGGAACTGTGTAAATTACGCCGCCATTGTATGATTATGTCAGGAGAAGGCGATTTCACATTAGCATATTTGTTTCAGAAATTGCTCAATTTTATACCCTGAAATTATTGAATCGATAAGAGAAAAAAGTCATCTGATCTCAGGAAATGTCATTTTTATGTCTTTAGCTTCTGTGGAAATTCGAATTCAGAAAATAGAAGTGAGAGCACCTTTCACTGCAGGCATCCCTCCACTGCTTCAGCTTGCGTTATGAAATCAACCAAACATGTGAAAGAACCTGCATATTGAATCGCTCAATTGCCATATAATTCTTAATTCAAATGAATTCCAGTTTTTTGTCTCCTAACGACTGCAAGTTAAATTTACCCATTCCTCTTCCCCTTCACATCAAAACGGTATTTCTTTCATCAGCTGCGCTGTTATAAAATACAATCCAAACAATTCAATGAACAATTATGTTAGCTTCGAGGATGGAGTCCATGCCCGTGGTCAGAAGCTGAAGGCATAATTACATGACAAAAGATGTCCACCTCACAGTTTCTTTTGTGGGCAGACCAACAAAACGAGTCAAGTTATGATACATTGTTATCGCCCCTACTTTGGCCAGATATAGGGCACATGTTAACCAGATTTCTTACCATCTTTCAGCTGGTGGTCTTTTAGGAAGAGGCGCAACTACCAATCCTTCCCTTACTACTCCTTCCTGATTCGCCTTAGGCAACTGAGGCACGTTACGATTCACCTTAGGCAACTCCTCTCTCTGATGCCATACACCAGTACCACGGATATCTTTTGTATGCTCTTTCTCACTTGAGCGATCTTTCATCCGCCAGTGTCGATTTTTGCGACTATGATTGACTATATCTTGTTTTTGCACATGTACAATCCCTTGTCCTTCCTCATTCGCCCTTGTGTTGGCAGAAGACACAGACTTCACAATAGCTTCCTTTTTGCCTTTGTTTCCTCCTCCTTGCTTGGCCTTTCCATCCAATGCAGACAACGTTTTAGCTAAGTAACTTCCTTCCGTATGAGTGGCCAACCTCGGCTGACCCTTAGAAGTCTCTGGAATAGAGTTTTCCGTTTTATTGTCACCAGGCCCATGAGGCTGCATTTGTGATGTGTACCGCTTGCCTTTTAAAGCAACTGATTCTGAATATGGACCTGTGGACCCTAGGTTCAGTGGACTTATAAGTGGGGGGAAACCACTCATTTCAATCACGCCTGACTTGATGGCCACTGGTACTCCACTATTGATCTCAGCTGAAGTGCCCTCTTCATTTGCCAATGGTGCAACTGTTTTCTTCCGCCTTCTACTCTTCCGTTGTTTAACTTTATCTTCCCTATTTTTATCCAACTGCAAGGACTCACTGAAGTTTTCTTCAATTAGATTTTCCATAACACTCGTTACTTCAGCAGAGGTACTGTTCTTGCTAGTCAGTGAAACTACCTTTTTTCGAGCTCTCCAAAGTTTCTTCTCAGACTCTGTTTTGGCTTGTTCATCATCCAATTGCACGCACCGGAACTCTTCCTCAGTTGAATTTTTAACAGAGGTAACTACTTTCTTGGTTCTTCCTATACGAACAGACTCCGAATGTTTTTTTCCGCTCTTAGAGTATCTGCTGGTTGATTTCAACGGCAATGGACTCCCCCCTCTTTTGTATACAGTCGTCACTTTTGAATGAACTTGTACGAGCCAACCCTGTAAACCCATAGCTTGAGTCTCTACTGGCCAAAGAAATATGCCTTCAAGCAACTTTGGTATATCACAATCTGACCGTTGTTTACAGAGCATGTCAACAGAGGATTCAAAAGCTTTGAAAATTAATTGAGAAGTGGAGCTGTGTACAGATCTAGCACAGTTCTCGGCACGATCAAATGGGTCCTCAACCTATGCAAATGCCAGAACAAAGGATCGAGTAAAATTACATATAGATTCAGAGATAGTATAGATAATTACAGAGCATATTAAAAAGCAGCACATGCTAACATACAGTCATTTCATATTGATGGCTTCTCCACTTTGCACATGTTGAGGCTCTGTCACCCCATTTTCCTGTAAAAGTACAGACAGCCAATCCTTGCCTCCAAAACTCTGTTACTGCAGAGAACTACACAAACCGTTGTCTGTTTAGTAGTATATTTCGTTACGTATAGGAAATCTTGATGCTAGATAAAATATAATAAGAATCAATTAAAGAAGAGAACATCTATATGCTTCTATATACTGTTTGAAACATGGAATGCAAAGATTAAGCTGAGCGGTCTCCCTTCCACATTCTGTGCAAGAGCTTATTTTGTACTGTTGATATGCAGACGATGTAATGCTATGCAACCGTATATTCTCTTTCGAAACCAAGCTTGGTGAGGAAGCCGTATCTTAAAATTGTCTCCTCCAACGAAAAGGGATCATAACTTTGTACGCAAATGCCAACTTTTTAGAATGTGGATGTTATGCGACACAAATAGACCATTCAACCAAGAAAGACCTAAACACAGAGGACTGGCCAACAGTTTCAACTATATACATGAAGTCTCTGGTCTGCAAGGTTTTTCCATGTCATCATAACAGATTACCTATGAATAACAAATCTAAGCTTCTACAAAGTAGAAATATGTACCCAGGAAACAAAAAAAAAAAAAGAGTTTCCAAAGCACACCTGGTTACAAAATGATGCAAACAGCTCGAGTATACTGCTTTTGTTCTGTGCACCGAACTTTTGAATGATGAATGGCTGGATCTTTCTCCGATAATCAATCAAAAGCTCCTCAGCAGAATTCCAAGGACCATCTATACACAGATCAATCTGAGCAATGCTCCAAATGTCCCGCACACACGATCATCAGGAAAGAGTACTTATCATACTCGCCTGATAATTTTCTGGTGATGTCTTCGTCCAAGAATGCATTAAGTGGGGGTAATATTGGTGGTGAACGTGTCTGTAATGCAGATCACCAGCATACCGTGAGATACTACATATCCACTAATCCTAAAGCCAGTATTTACTTCTAATACTCATGTAAGTCAACAGCTTACTTGTAAATGAAAGATAACAAGCAAGCACAATGCAAACGAGTTCAATGTGCCTGTCTTTGGATCATTGATGTGATGCGCTTTGGCCCAAAACTTAACCTACAAGAATCATGTTGCCCTTTAACATGTGCTTGCCAAAGTATCCCACGTTAAGTCAGAAATATCAAACATAACTGATTACCAGAAAAATCAAATCACGACACCTTGAATCAATCTCACTGATTGACCGCAGCAGCTGTGATTTTAGTACCGCTGAATGATTCTCAACTGATACATCACATGAAACATTATGTTGCAAATCCTCAAAGCTGACAAGCGGTACACGTGCACTTGGAACTAACCTCACATTTCGACAGGGACCTAGGAAAAGTATGCCATGGAGACATCAGGTGGTTGAAACAAGTCCATTTTCAAGGTTTCCTTGCACAAAATCATAGAAGAGATAAAGATATTGCACCTTATGTAATTTTCATTGGCCAGGACACAGTACCTCGTGAGTATGTGTGCATAGAAACTATACTCATATGTATTGAAATGTACTTTTACGAATAGGTTATGTTTATTAATGGACATAGAAAACTAATAAATGAAAAATAAGACAAGTGACAAATTGTAGGGAAGCACCTCTATATAGAACATTTCTTGAGAAGGAAAGTAGAACGTTGATTTTCTCTTTCTTGCTGATTAGTTTAGAATCTGCATTCTTCGGCAACACCAAAGAAAGGTCTAAATCTGCCCATCGAGTATAGAGATTTGATGCAAAGGATCCAAACGGGGAAAGTGTTGTTCCTGCATAAGAATGTCATCTCAAAATTATTTGCATGGAACCAGAGAAGCTTATCATCTTGCGTTCCCTTCTAAAGAAATGGGATTTCTACTTTGTAGTATCTCTCAAAAATAAAGCGCAAGAAGATAAGTTGATTCTAAAAACTGTTAACTCTAAGAGAGATTCAAGAACTTGCCTCGCAAATTATCTACATTAGTAATAGCTGATAATAAATTGTTGAGAATTTCCTTCCTTGCTAGAAAATCTACTTCCCTTGGCTGGAGTTCAGATGCAAGTTCGTTGAGGAAAAGCTGAAATTGACTTGCTAATTCACTTTGGCATGCCCCCACATCACACTGTCTCTGAAATTCAATCTCAACTGCTCGCATAGGTAAATCTGATGGAAGACTATAATCATCACTAAGATCTGCAGAATATGACACTTGTCAAAATAAGCACATAGAAAAAGATAAACCTACAGTATGATCTGTGCCAAGGACTTACAAAGTTCATCACCAATAATTCCAAACTCAAACTCCATTTCTAGGATTATAAGTAAATGATGAAACGGCAGTCTGAATGATGGACTATAAACACTTTCCAGAGATTTTGTGCGAAAGCGTTCCTGCAGCAGAAAATAGAATGTTAAGATTTTCAGTACTAAAAATCAAGAAGGATATTTTCTACCCTTACATCAGATTATGCATGTGGCTTCTTGTGTATATTTTGTGTTTTCAGGCTTCTCTGAAAATTTATACAGGATTGTGTACAAATGCTTGTGACCAAAAGCATAAAACCCATATGTATGGACTATGCACAATTATGACGGCATTAACTAAGAATAGGTTAAGGGACTTTAGTGCATCATGCATGCTGAGTAGGGACATGACAAATTATGTCGATGAGCATTATGACTGCTTAAAGTTAAACATATAGTAACAGATTACAGTCATGTCTGTAAGCAATCTATTTGCCCACACCTATGTATACGTGTATGTATGGGATGGGGTATGCAAGTATCTGTTCACTCTCTCTGTACTAACGCACAGTGTACAAGCACATGTACACAAGAAAACATATGTGTCGCGGCGGATGGAACAGCATGTGTATGATCGCAACCATTTTGAAGCAAACAGATATATCTAGACAAGCAGCTGCTGCGATTCCGTATGGAAACTAAGAAAATGTGCGGTAATTGTGGATTATGTGTTAAATTTCTACCCGACGGTTGCTGCACGGTTGGTGCCAAGACTCCAGACGAAGCAGAACCTAGGAAACTAGGGCAGATTCTTCACGGTTTCAAGCAAAAAGAAAAAACGCAACGGATCACAGAGAGAGAGAGAGAGAGAGAGAGAGAGAGAGAGAGCGGGGGGAGAGAACCTGGTTAGTAGAACTCGCATCTGCAATGGCAAGGAAGCGAAGCCGAATTTTTCCAGGTCAAGCACGAGCATCAATCTGCATCAGGCGACGGAACCTCCGTCCGTCTTCTTCTTCTTGATCTCCGTCCTCCTCGTCCTTCTTCTTCTTCTTCTTCTTCGTCTTCTTCTTCTTCTTCTTCTTCGTCTTCTTCGTTTTCTTCTTCTTCGGAACTCTCTCTCTCTGTGTTGCTGCCTGTCTTTTCGAAGAAGTTCTTTCTCTTTTTGATTTTTTCTGTTCCATGTGCGGATCAAAGTCACTCCAAAATGCACTAGATTGCCTAAAAGTATCTAGGCTACTTTCCATTGTTGAATAAAACTAAGCTTTTGCAAAGTATCCATGTCAAATTGTCCATCGAGTCGAATGGTGGGCCTGAGAGATAATTCATCGAATCAAACATTGGGGCCCGAGGGGTAATCCATCGAGTTTGATTTCATCGAGTACAAGAGATTCCGCCTTATTATCAATTAAGCCCAAGTCGTTCCTTCGTTTGGCATTGTAGTCCCTTCTCGACTCTCCAATGATGCATTTTGACAAGCTACTTGATGGGTAGATCGCTTCACCTAGTCTCTTGCATAGTAGAAGTTCTGGATGCTCGTCGGAAGAATTGAGTGCATTGAGGTACAGAAGCACTACTTGACTTTGGAGAACTTCAAGTTGTATGTTCATGTTGAAAATGTTCTTTATCGGTCACAAGCCCGAGCTTAGTGTCCCCTTGACTTGGGCTGATTGTTTCTTAAGAATTCGACCAGTGGAGAATCGGACCTCAATGATGAATATCTAACCAAGACCAATAGCTAGAGCTGACTGATGATGTGTTGTAGCTATCAACATTCTTATTAGCACTATTATAAAGTATATCTTTGCGAGATGGATATTACAACCATCATGTGCATCACAATGAGCATGATTATATTTGTGATGGTTTGAATGTGAATCTTTTTAGACATAAAACCATCAACAATGAGGAGAATGGAACATGTATGCATTTCTCGCTTCTTAAGCCACAACTTTACACAGTTTTTCTGTTAACAAGTCTCTTATATGAAGCTCATGTCTCCCAAACCCTTCAGCTTGCCATAATCAGATGACACTAAATCATAAATCTCAACAAGATATTCAATATGCTTCTGGCAGCAAATCCTTACACAGTTTAGCAAACAGCATAGTTAAAAGAGTTGTCTCAAGGGCAAACACCAACATTCAAAACAAAAATCTTATTACTCGAAACATGCTTATGTCAAATAAATAAAAAACTCAAATTCAGTCTATACATAGCATGATGTTAAATAAAATAACAGCAAACATTGCCGAGTTACTTGGAATAGCACATAGTAAGCAATGTTTTAATCAGATATTGGAGATCAGTTTTAAGATTATTTTGTTCAATATGCATCAGAATAAATAAAAAGACACCCAATGCTTTATAACCCAATCCTTGACCGATTGCTGTCCGATCAGCTAGTCACGAATTTGGAGGCCTAGGTACAAGAAGCATGCTTAAATCTCAGTCACTGAAAATTAGTCACAAACTATAGGATAAAAGCACAGTAAGCATGCCCATATGTAACTATCTATATAAGTATACCTTATCAGTCTGCATTCACATTCACAGCTTTCTCAAGCTTATCGACAGGAAGAGTTGGGATATAACCCGACAGGGGAACATGGTTACTCTTGAGGCTTTCGACTACTTGATTGAACTTCTCAGCACAAAAGAGTGTGGGAGGGGCAGCAAAGTGCACAGCTTGAGGTGCATACGGGAGTTTCAAGAATTGCTTCCAAGCTGTGAATGTGAGTTCTTCGGCCACTGGTTCGTAGGCTGCATAATAGGACTTTGCAGTTTGTACTAGCCCATTCGTCTGAAGATCATGTACAACTGACTTAACTGCCTCTGGAACTTGCTTTGCAACACCATATGCTTGAAGTGATTTGTCCTTGATGGATTGAGGAACAACCCCATCAATCACCCCTACTGCATCATCAACCTGTTACCCCAACATTCAAGTGTATAAAAAATAATAATGTCTTCAGATACACCCCAACTTTTCTTAGTTGAACAAAAAATCCCAATGACTGACATGAATTCATCCATATTGCGCAAAAAAGAAACACAGTGATGAAAGAAATGTAGTGGTTACAGGTTGAAAATTACAAAGCTTGAAATTAAAAGAGAAATTATCAGATAAATTACATTATCATGTGTCGATGCTGATTTTTGCACGGATGCAGCTAGTAAACTCTTGAAAATTAATTTACTGATGATCTTTATTTTCATGGTCTTAGAAGAGCCAGACTCTATGAGATCTTTTACGGCAATTGTCAGAAGAAAAATAGTTCAATAAACTAGTAGAGAGAAAAAAATAGAGAGTTTGAGGTGGCCTTCTCGTAAGTGAATTTGTAAATTAGTCAGTATACAGATCAGTAAACCCTAGACTCTACTACACATAGATCTACAAAAGGAAGACTGACCTCTAAAACCGCTAGATTCAAGATAAAACAGGACCATACGAAACTGGAAGCATCACAAGCTATACAAACTAGCCACGACAGCATGACATATAGAGCCTCAGGTTCAAGATTCTAAGTTATTGATTTCTACCAATTGGAAAGCAAGGCAAGATCGTCATACTTATTATGGAAGGGATACAGTGAATCATATGAAGTCCTCTCAAACACAAAAAGAAGCGGGAGAGTCGTAAATATTCACCTTGCCTATCAACAACATTCATGAAAACGGCGGAGATTTTGGTTCTATCAAACTATTCATAATTCCTATCAAAATCCTACTGAATTTCCATTGAATGCATGTATTTATTTTAGTGACATATAATCACTTTATGCATAAGAAGGGGTACTTGGTAAATCAATAAAGATCTATGCATTCTAAATTAAACAAAGAAGCATATGATTGGATATGAATATTATTTTCTTGGAAACGAGTCAACATGTTTAAAGATCCACATATGAAAGGAAAAATAAACAAACACTGACCTCTCCTTTCTGCAAACATTGAGGAGCATACATTTCATACAATTATATGAATTAAAAAAGACTCACCTTTTTGTCAACAAAGAGCAAAATTTCATACGGTTTCCCTTCTATTTTCTGATACACAGGTCCAACAACAGTTTTCACTGTACTTTCTACACTGTGAACACCAGGCTTAAGCGGCCCCGAGCTATCCTTTGCAAATTCATAGATGTTAGCGAGGTATTTGGTGGCCTTATCAACAACTATTTCTGCCACACCTAGATACTTGAGCCCGGCTTGTACCTGCTCGGTCTGCTCGGTCTGCACAAACACAAGAACAGATTTTATCATCATCACTGTCACCAACATCATCATCACGAAAGGGAGAAGAAGAAGCTATCAAATGTCTGGGCGTATTCTTGTCTATTGAAGTCTAGAAACAATTTATGTATGCCCTATAACGAAGCATAATTTTAAGAACGGAAGATAGTCCTGACGATCTGCATGGAAACAATAAGATCTACGAATCAAAATGAAGATCGAGAAGTGGAAAAAGCTCGAAACTTCACTACTCATTCTGAGAACAAAAGTGCGTGCTCTTCTGCAGCCGCATCTGAACATTCATGAAGAAGAGGAAGAAGAGGGAGGAAAAAAAGCCAGGAAACGAGAAGAACAATCAAACAACTCGGTGTTCTGACGGAAACATGTCATTGATGAATGATGGGGTTTATGAGCGCGAAGAAGCAAGAAATCCATGGAAAAGACAGTCACGGCCATCTGAACTGCAGTTAGCGATGGTCAAAAGGCGATTCTGAAACGAAAGAATTGGAAACACACACACAGAGACACAGAGAGAGACAGAGAAGGAGAGAGAGAAACGGGATTTCCAGCACACCTGTTGCTCGTCTGAATCGGGAGAAGCCATTGCGGGGAAGGAGCGGGATCGATCCACAGAACGCGGAACCCTAATCTGTGTCTGTTCACGGATGGAAAACCCGAAAATCTACCTGGCGCGCAGCGATCGGAGAAGAGCCCGAAAACCAAGAACGAAAAGATCGCAGAACGACAGCGAAGTTCGAAGGAGGTCGAGGAGCGCCGAGGCCGCCAGGTGCCTGCCACGTGTCCGTAGCGCCACGTGTCCATCCGCCACGTGTCCGCCACGTGTCCGCCACGTGTCCGCCACGTGTTTGCCACGTGTCCCGTTGCGCGCCATCGAATTTCGAAAAATCCCATTCTTTATTTCTTTATTTTCCGTTCTAATTTTCCATTCTGTTCTTCCCGCCTTTTTTTTTTTTGGCCCTCATATTTTTCCTTCCGTTTCTTTTGTTTTCCGTTCTTCTCTTCCTTCATTTTTCCGATTTTTCCCTAATTTTTCCTCCGTAATGTTTTCCTATTTTTTCCTATTTTCCGATTTTCCTATTTTTCGGTTTTCCTATTTTTTCCTATTTTCCAATCTTTTTTTTGTGGTCTTTTCCCAGATTTTCTGATGTTTTTCTTTATTACCAAAATACCCCTGAGCTCCAAAAACACGGATTTAGAGCAGATGATTAGCATCGCCATAATATCGCCAAAATCCTCAAAATCATTAAGGTTCCAATCGCCCTGATGTGTGTGGATTTTACTTCGAGTTTGCGAGAGATTAATCACGTCGCGATCAGTACTTTGCAGATATTGATATGTCGAAACATAGGAAGTGATAAGAAACACAAGACTGTGGCAAAAAAGGAAAGAATAGGAACCCGGAAGCTTGCAATACAAAATGCAACCTCATAAATGATAGGAAATTATGAATGTATCTGCACAAATTTATAAAATAAATTAGGGATAATGTGATCTCTCTTGTGCTTAATCCCTTGCAATCCCCATCTCTTGCAACTCTAATGATTAATTTGTCACTTAATTAAGTTTCTCCACCCATACAGATCAACACACATTGCTTCCCTTTCTGAATTCCATATTTAATTAACCTCTCATTAAATCCCTAATTATGTATGTCAAAAGGATCATCCCTAATTAAATCTGAGCTACATACATCCTCCAAGATTCGAGTTATCAACATCACAGCTATAAGATCCAACACTCTGGCCTGAGGAGCTGCATACTCTCTTTGTTCAAGCGGAGAGCTACATCTGTTCTAACTTGGGCCCCACTTCGTCATAACAACTTCGGTGGAGCTTCTTACAATCAATAGGTCGAGATCGCTCATTTATTGATGGATTTTGCAAGGAAAGTCAAAAAAGCTAAGGCATATTGGAAGAATATGTTCTGGGTCTTATTAAGTTGGTCCAGAGACTGTTTCAATCAGGGGAATAAAGAAGGGCTATATTTCCACTTGCCATCACATCGTCACTTTCTCGAGAGCCGGCTACCTCATCATCTTGAAACAACTATACAAATGTCTTTCATTATATCGGTCGCAGAAACATAAGGACTCGGATTATGTAATATGTCTCCCACATTGAAATCGTAGCATAGAACCCGCTACCAAACATGTTCAAATCAACAATCCCATAAATAATGTTATCCATCCATTGCTTCCTTATTCATACAACTGTAGCTCTACCAAAAAGCCTAGTCTAAGTTAGTTGTCATTATGTAAAGAGTAGTGTAATGTGAAATGCTAGTGGTTATCAAAAATATGATGCGAGAATGAAAAGTCATAATTAATCAAGATGCGTTAGATGCGAGGAGACAATTAATGAGATCACTTCTAGCAAAATGCCTCAATCCAACTGCCATAAATTGATGATTAATTAAAATTAGTAAAATTTATCACATACAACATTTTAGCAATAAAATGGGTTTTAACAAATGCCACATCAAGGTTTCCCAAGTTAAGAGTGGATGAGTACCTGGATTTTGTACATTAGTAAGATGAAGCTGCCTCAAGAATTCCTGATAATGGAAAGATTGTCCCAGTAGCAAACCTTCCAGCATCTTCACGAATGTCTATATTTGAGGGGCAACCTAGAGTTCACCACTCTATACACCTGCAATGCAACTTTCCCCCGAATGCAAATTTTCTTAAGGTTAGGTGTATACTGCCTTAAGAATTATGGTAGCCTGTATGTAAAAAGAGTTATAGACATAACAAAGAGTATAGATTGTAGGTAATGTAATTTGGTGTCATCACCCTGCTACAAACATTAGTTATTTCATTTTCAATACTAAGAAAAGCAAACAACGCAAGTCCTAATTGGACTGTTACAAACCAATGATTCCCATGACAACACTGGCAATCTTTAGAGCTTGATCGGATTGTACATTATACATTGCGAATGCATCATTCAAAGAAGCCTCATTATTATTGTCACGTTGTTGGAATCCTTCCAAAACATCTTGCACCTTAAGTTGCAAACATCCTCCAATGAGTTGTTGGGCCTTCAATTAGAGTCAACTGTAAGAAACACAATTCGAAGAATCTTGTTGTCTTCAAGTCTGTATATTGAATCTTTTACATTAAATCAATAGACTGAGCTAAAATTGGGTGAGAATCTTGTAGACTTGAAGAATGTATAATGAATCCTCTGCATCAAATCAATAAAGACTGAGCTAATACTGGGGTTGCTCAAACCAAATGCTCCAACAGCCATGTTCCTATGTTAATCCAGCTTTCAAACTCAGATTGCGGCCTGGAAAACAGAGTTATATCTACTCAAGGAAGGTGGATTTCAAAATAAAAAATAGCGCAAGCCACAATGTTAAACAAGATTACCTGTCGATTGGATGCATATCCTCTGGAAAGACTATAACTTTAACCTTTAGACCTCGTGCTTTCAGGGCATGCACGTACTGCATTTAATTAGTTCAAAAAAAGGTGCACATAAAACTGTTAGGCAAGTGAGGAAGGTGTTAAGGAAGAACATTGCATCCCTCATCACAGAGAATATTCATGTATGGAACAGAATTAGATGATATGTACAAACACTTAGCTGGTTTCATACATGCTGATGGCATTTTGACACACAGATGAAAAGAAAGTTTCTCTTATTGCAATATTCAAATAAATATAGTAGGCATTAGATGTATCAACGTTAATGTGATTTTCACCTGAAAACCATTAGAAATGGGAACCCTGCGATCTTGAGCTCCAAGTAGGAACAAAGTAGGGACTTTGACCTATCATAATAAGTTTCAAATGATGTTAGAAAATCAAATGCCTCACAGACCTAAACAAAAACTAAAAGCAAACGAAGAATAAAACAGGTACATTCTTAATGTGAGAGATTGGTGATGCTTTATAGAACTTCTCTAGTTGTCCAGGTGTTGGGGCATCTGTGTATTCCTCAAAGCATGCTTGCCCATATGTCTCCACATAGCACCAATCTGGAATATCACTTATCCCCACCATCGACGAAATATTACAAACCGGATTCCTAACTGCTGCTGTAACAAATCGATCTGGTGCCTGTCAGATGAAAAAGAAAGAATGTTGCCTATTTTAACTTTCCAAAGGTCGTGCAAGTTTCATACTATGCCTCTAAATAGATTATTTCATAATTCAATAAATAAATGACCTTGGGAGTCTGCTTGAATGATTAGTGCAAACAAGACACTGCATGACAAGAATGAATTCAAAACATTTGCTTTCAATAAACATTCCAGAATTAAAATCTGGAAACCGCTCAAGTATTCTGGTAAAGTTTACGCTTGATAACCTCAGGCCCAGTTGAATCTAATGTCACATGCATATTTCGTACCTACAAGTTCATTGCATTAACAGCTTGAAACAATGGCAAGTTCATATTCCTCCAACCCAATGCAAGCAATAAATGCATAAAGAACATTGGAGCACATATTCTGCTGTTTTGGTTTATCAAGTATTCATACAGTTTTCATAGAGTTTTCAATGGTTGCATAACATTATTAGCAAGGTTTGGCAATTATTCAGGCTAGAATTGCCACAGATAGTTTGAATGAGGACCTGCCCAATTAAATGTGTTGAAAGGAAGCCCCCATGTGATCCGCCAGTGACAGCAACCTTCTTCGGATCTACCAAACCTTTGGAAATAACATAATCTAGAGCTCGCAGAACATCTTGAACATCCTGTAAATACAGTGTCCGAAAGGAAATGTTATAGTTCCAAAAAATTGAAATATGCATAAGGTTTTAACCTACATACGAGAATGTTGGTCCATTTCTCATCCCATGTGTGCAGTTTGCAAAAGTAAAAGTTGATTTAGAGAAAGCTCCGTTTCCATATGCAGGAAAATGAGTGTTTAAGTTTCTAGCAAAAACAGGACAAGTGTGGAACTAGCCCAGCTGACTACATTTCTTATGAACCCAGTCATGAATCATACATATGTTACTACTTGCCCTTTTCAATTGACATATACTCACCCTATAACTTGTTCATCATACACATGTTGAAAGCATGCTTCTCTTTAAACAAACTCATGACCATAGCTGGATTATCAGATTGAGTGCTCGAAAGTAGTGTAACAGGATTAGGTAATCTTCTTAGTACTGGTTGACATGTTGTGAGCATAAACTTCGCCAAGTTTAACATTAAAATCCAATTTGATGGCGAGGACAAAATGGCGTACCAATAAGATTTTGTTGAGAGAAACATTTGCAGGTGGTGAAAGAGCCTTAGTAGATTTATAGCTTCAAGATCTTATTTTCAGTTAAATTAACTTTCTCTTATAAGAACTAGATTAAAAACTAGCACCAATTCAAGAACTGGAATTTCACAGGCCAGGATCTAAAGTTTCTTACCAATCAATAAACTGACTTCCATCAGAAGTCTATCACGTGGCCGATCACAGATGTCTAAAGGTACTTGCAAAGTTGACAATCTATTAATAGGAATTTAGACATCACCTGCTGACCAACCTTCCCAGGAAGAGATTGCAACGTTTCTTCACCAAATCCAAGGGATCCTCTGCCCAAAAGGAATAGAAAAAAGCCTTTACATTGACTCCTGACGCATGTTGTTGCCTAATCAAATATTGCTACTCTTACCTATAATTCACAAGGAGCAGATTTAAACCCACTCCAACAAGATAACCAATTGTTCTGGAGAAGCTTGTAGTATAAACAGAGTGTGGTCCTCCATGTACTACCACTACCAATGGCCGCTTCTTTTCTTCATGCTCAGTTGTCTTGGATGAAACAAATATGGATTCATAGCCTTGTTCTACAGGAGCAAGTTTGGAATAGCAGGGGTAATTTTCAAGTGCATAAAATACTGACAGGTGGATAAAATGAATATATTAATGAAAATCATAGACTCGAAAACTACAGTACTAAAGCTTACCTCTGTCAGTATCTATCACATCAGATATAGGGATCTGAATGATGTCATAATTTATTGATTTTAGTGTTGCTTCAACCTAGTCGATAACAGCGTATAAAGCATCATTTAGTGCATTTTCATAATATTTAAACTCGTGCAAAATTAACTTACTTCTGTAATTACAAAAGAACATAAAGGCATTAACCTTAGGCGGCAATTGCAAGGCATTGTTACTTATATCAAACCAGGCCCATGTCTGGCTAGTTTCTGATAAAGATTTTGGTACTCCAAGTTGCAAGCTTGGAGGTTTTGCAAAGTTGCTCTTGACTAACATGAAATCCAAAAGAATGCCAAGATGGATATTAAGAAGTGCTGATGATGCACGAGAAACTGAGTTGACCCTCAATAAAGCAAAAAGTACCTGCTAAAATGTGATCATCATGTATGGACAGCAGATTCCAACAGCTGTCATCTTCTGGAGTAATTCTAAACAGCTTTCCACTGCACATTTCAAAGTAACACAATGCATTATTCCCTGAGATATAGCCCTTACTTGGAAAACTAGCCAACGGGCCTAACTTAAAGTTCTAGTCTTTCCTAATTTTAAGCATGATACTATCTTTGGCCTAGAAGAATTCTGAATTCCTTTTTCCTTACCCTACAGTACAACCCCCCCATACAAGAATATTAACTGCAACACTGTTCACAAAAGTTAACTTTATAGATAGATACCTTGACCTTAATAATGCACTGTTGCCCGAATGTTTATGCAGAGTCATTCTTTAATTTGGGGTATAAAAAAGGTTCAACCAAAAAATGAACCTGCTAGTATTGATAGCAATGATTGCTTCACTGCTAAACCAGGAGGAAGACAGCACAATAGTTTCATTGTCTAAGAGCCACGGAGATCCAATTACACTTTTACAGTATAAACCTGGAAAAGTTCCTCTTGGTTGCTTAACAGGAACCTGTCATCAGCATAGCAAATGAGGTCGTAAATTATTATGTTCACATCCCTCAAGTATACTGTAAATTATGGAGCTTGGAAGAAACTTACCACTTCCTTTAGTGATAAATCACAATCATTATCCTTCTCAACTGGCCACTTGATACTATGTAAGGAATTTGTGCTATCGTGTACACCTGTTTTAACAGCTTCATGAGCTGACAAGAATACTAAACGATCTCCTCTGGGGCTGCATTTCAAATGATAGATCTTAATCATGTTTTTTACCATCGGTTGACTTAATGCATGAGATATGTAGCCAGTCAAAATGTATGCATGTAGTTTGGTACTATTGTGTATCCACCCTATCAAACAGAGCTACTCCCAATCAAGACAGTAGTATATAAATAAGCAGAGGAAGTGAGATTACGAATCAAATTTTTCCAATAAGCTGAGTCAGTAAATCCAGGAACCAATCCACAAAAAAGTTTGTATATGCAATACTAAATCATAGATAGACTAATCGTGCATACTCCTACAGTACAGTACTACTATTGTGATTAGTTTTTAAAGGGGCGAAATAATTTTACCTAAAACGAGGCAAAAATGCACTCTTTAATGATATTGGGAGTTTCTGTACAGAAGGAGCATTGGAAGACCTGTATCATGTTTCACCACAAATAGGTTTAACCCTGGCAAATCAACCCTGAAATTCAAAGCCAAACAATTGTGTGTACCCTTTCTTCTGGAGAACTTCGATTGCATATAATGCACAAGGTCTATTGAAGCAATATTTAATTCCAAGCTTCTTATATGTTCGAAAATTCTCAGAAGCTGACGGCCAACCAACAAAAACGAGAAATTGCTGTTCCTGCAAGCCATGCGAAGGTGCCCAGATCACTTGACCCACATTTAGATCATCAGGAATACCTGTAACTTTCTGCACAGACCCACTGATGAACAGGTAGTGAGAAATGGATGCACTCTGTAGATAAATATTCGTTAAATTTAAGACGAACTGCAGTTACTAGATATGTTTATCCATGTTGAGATGATAGCAATTACTCTTGTATATCTGTCACAAAAAGACCGGGTTTCTGTTTCCCAGTATATGCTTCCCCCCAATCTTCTTGCCAGTCTCCCTGACCTTTCCATGTATACAAATCCCCCTCATCCGACTTCACATCAGAAGATTTCACACCATTCCCGTAAACTGGGCGTTTAGGAATCGGATCTTCAGCAACGTATGCAATATGTGATTCATCTAGACTCCAAGCAACACCCTCAAACCTAGAAAATAAAGTATATAGTTATATCCTTGTAAATGATGCCTCGGCCAATAGGTTTCACAATGTGTTTACCATCCATCAGTATAGACAGGGCCGTGCACCGATGCCGGAATCACTATCTCTTTCAAAAGTTGGGCAGAGTTCCATATTTCAAGTTTTGTAGGGTTTGGTTTGTCTTTGGCTCCAGACTCCCCATTTCTGATGATCAGCAGTTTGTTCCCAGATTTGGAAGGAACTACAAGTGACACTCCAGACAGTTGAACAGGAAATGCTGACCAGTTGCATGATGGCTTATCTATAATTCCTTTAGGAATGTTAACAAAAGATTGGTATTTCCGTTTGGAATTAGCCATGACATTAACCTCACTCGTGACAAGCATTGCTTCGAAGTCCTTTCCTGCAGACACAATATCAAGCATCAATAAGTAATCTATGATTAAGTACTACAAAATCACTAAATGTGTATACAATAACATCTCAGTAAGCATCGTTTCTGTTTCTTCAATTTAAAGTCGTGCCAAAAACCCTAGTCTTTTTTAATTTCTTCCACTAAAGCATAATTTTTTAAATACAAGCCAGTAAATTCCCACGAAAGCCTACAAAAATTAGCATTTCCCTCAAACTTCCAATGTTTTGTGGATCTTGCATCTATCAGTATCGTCAACCATGCCTCTACTCCTGCCTAAACTGACAGTTTGGCTTGCGGCCAGCTTTTGTCAAATTTTACATGATAATGTTGCAAGCAAACATTATTTAGTATATGCAAGTCAACCCACCTGTCTTGGACGTATATCTTTCATTACACGTGCTAGCCATTATATGCCTACTATATTCTTGTCATTAACACAAAATCCTGGTATTTCATATTGACATCATGCGAGCTGAAAGTTCCATACAACTTCCTCAACAATAAAACTAGATGTGTGCATGCTCGTATCCTTTTTTCCTGCCAACTTGAGGATAGGCAGGAAATGCACCATAATCTGTTGAAATTTCTTCTTACTACACCATCACCACCCACTTATCAATATTAGCGCCTACATGGAGCCCATGGAACACAGTCTTCCAAAAATAGTTAGATAAGTAAGTTGTGCCACAAGCAACATGTGCAAAACATCACCTAACGTCTTCTCAAGAATAACATTCCAAAGAACTTCACAAATTGACTGTCAATAGTCCCACCAAACATCTTAACCTCTTCAGTCTTCAACCATCCAGCTTTTTTTATATTGAAATTTTGCACCACATCAGATTTGGTGTTTGTACTCTCTGTACTAAAAGGAATGACTAAATTTTGGAAACTTCACAAAAGTCTTCTAGAATCTCTACTTTTCTGCTGAAATGTGAGATGAACTGGTTCAAGGTTACGGATCAAATGTTTAGGAGAAAGGTCACTTGTTCATTAAAACACACAATGCCAGAGTAGAAATACTTATAGGGGAACAGAACGCAAAAGAAACATGGAAGGTGTTCGCTTGTAGTTTCCACTTCTTTTATGCATGAAATAAGAAAGCGATTTTTAACCAAAAACAGACTCCAATGGCCTGGGTTCTTGATGCAGTTCGACTGGGCTTAATCAGGCCTGGGTTATACGTTTATGGTGAAAAGATAATTTGTCTCAATTCATTCGATCAATACAAATTTAGGATAATTCCAGCCATTCTTATTCCAATTCTTTGGTATTTATATTTCCGGAATGGATCTTTGGACGAGATCATAACTCGAATGGAACCTTCCAATTAACTATCAAATGATATTTTCGCTTAACAAAGGTGGAACTTTTATCAATTATCTTTACAAGAATGTTCATTAGAAGGATTGTGTGTGAAATTTAGACTCCAATTCACAGAGAAGTGGATTCTTTCCATGAAGCCCCCCACAATAATAATCACCAGAAGGATTTTGTGTCCAAATAACGTATTATCTCATCCAAAATGTCCATATGAACATAAAAATGAATTTTTTCCATGACCCCACAATAATAATCACCAGAAGGATTTTGTGTCCAAATAACGTATTATTTCATCCGAAAATATCCATACGAACATCAAAAATGAATTCCTTCCATGAAGCCCCCCACAATAATAATCGTTAGAAGGATTTTGTGTCCAAATAACGTATTATCTCATCCGAAAATGTCCATATGAACTCGAAAATGGAACATCAAAAGAAACAAACGAAAAGCTTAATCGGAAGAATCCTTCAAATACTACATACCTGTCTTGGACGGAAATAACCAAGCTTTGTCAATGCTTGGGATTTGGTAGAAAGCTTGAAGAAGCTCAGAATGTTCCGTAATGGTGAGAGAACTATCAGGTTTAACTTCCATGGATGAACCTTGTGCCGTGGAAGCTTCAGCCATTTTCAATCTTGGAGAATTGCAAGTTCTTAGTTCCGTACACCTGTTAAAAAATCTTACAATAAAAACAAGAAAAGGAAGGGAACGATGAAATGGCAAAGAAGAGGAAGAAGGGAAGGTGAAAAGCCGATGAAAGATCTGTAGGAGCTAAGGACGAATGAAGGACGAAGAAGAGAAAGACGAATGGAAAAAACGCCGAGGGGGATGAGGATGAAGAGAAAAACAATGCAAGTAGGAGGGAAGAAAGGTGTGAAGAATAGAAGGGGAGCAAAGCTGCAACTTCGTTTTCCGGAAACACAAGAAAAAGGGAAGAATGGAAGCAAAAGCAGACGCTTGAGCGCGATAACGCCAGTGTGGGTGAGACCGAGAGAAAGTGACAGATAAAAGCTTTGCTCGCGAGAGAGAGAGAGAGAGAGAGAGAGAGAGAGAGAGAGAGAGAGAGAGAAAGCATAGTGATGCAAGCTTTGTTGAAGAGAGCGTTTCCCCGATAAAATGCGGAGATGAGGAGGATAGGGAAGCTACAAAAACGGAGGAAAACAGAAGGAACGGGAGAGGGAGCAATGCAGCGAAGCAGCGAAGCAGCGAAGCAGCGAAGCAGCGAAGCAGCGAAGCAGCGAAGCAGCGAAGCAGAAGCATAAGCGTGAAGCTCATCTGTGTGTGTGTGTGTGTGTGTGTGTGTGTGTGTGTGTGTGTGTGTGAGAGAGAGAGCGAGAGGGAGAGAGAGTGAGCGAGCGAGCTAACCAGGAGGAGCTTTGACGGCGATGGCGATGGCGATGGCGATGGAGATGGAGATGGAGCAGGCGACGATGGCGATGGAGCTGGAGCGATGGCGATGGCGATGGCGATGGCGATGGCGATGAAGCGAAGGAATGCTGCTGCAGATGCAGAAGAAGGAGCACCATGGATGGGGACTCTGCAGGGACTCATAATTTTAATAATAATTTATATAAAAAGGGAGAATTACCAAAAAAATAAAATAACGTCTAATAAAATTTTAAATTGGATTTTAATACTGAAATCATGAATTGCAAATTAACTCCTACTCTTAATCTTCCACTCAAAATTAGCACCGATTAATTACGCTTTTTAATCTTGAGTTTGTTCCTAATCGCTTCTGCTAATCTTGAGTTTATTTCTGATCGCTTTTGCTAATCTTGAGTTTATTCCTAATCACTTCTGCTAATCTTGAGTTTATTCCTACTCGCTTCTGCTAATCTTGAGTTTGTTCCTAATCGCTTCTGCTAATCTTTGAGTTTGTTCCTAATCACTTTTGCTAATCTTGAGTTTAGTCCTAATCACTCGCTCCTCATTAATTGATCCTGATCAATTCCTTTGTATATTTGACTAACAATATTTGGTGGTTTTAGAATCTAATTAATTGATTAATGCATTAATTTGATATTAACCAAACAATCAAGCGTTAATCGATTAGTTAATTTATAATTTCTAGTTTTGGTAGGTGTTAAAATGGATTAAATAAAAAGGAAGAATTAAAAAAAACGCCTAACAAAATTTTAAATTACATTTTAATTCTAAATCGTGAATTACAAATTAACTTCTACTCTTAATCTTGCACTCAAAATTAACACCGATTAATTACGCTTTTTAATCTTGAGTTTATTCCTATTCTCTTGTCACTAATTGATCCTAATCGATTCCTTTTGTATATTGTATTAACAAAATTTGGTAGTTTTAGAATCTAATTAATTGATTAACGCATTAATTTGGTATTAACCAAACAATTGAGCGTTAATCGATTAGTTAATTTGGGATTAAAAAAAAAGTTGAGGCGACAGGTTCAATTCGAGGAGGCTAATCTATGAAAGGGAGAATTACCAAAAAAACGCCTAACGAAATAATTTTAACGCCTTCTGAAATCCGAAATTATAGATTAACAGTTTAAAATATAAAAAATATTACAAACGGTTTAAACCATTAAGCTGCAGTTTTAAGCTGTTAAGCCGAAACCGATGCATGTCGAACCAAACCGAACCAAGCCACTATGCCTTGAGCCAAAACCTAAACCAGTTTGAAAACCTCAAACTTAAACCAAACCCAACCGAACTCTTAAGTCGTTAAGCCGTTATAAACCGGCTTAACAGTTCAATTTTGGCTCAAGCCGAACCGTTGCCGATGCCTACTTGCCGAACCCATTTCTTGGCTCCTCTGATAAGCATTGCAATAAACATATTTCAGCCACTCGACTCGCACTTACGACAAAGGCTTGTTGTGTAATCACCATGCAACTAGAAGCAATTGAGCAATGCTTTCATATTCTAGCTGACTTAGCTCAGATGAGGGATGAAACAAGCTTTAGACATCAGCATTCCCTATTCAATTCTAACTTCAACAGATGTTGCCACCATTATACCTTCTCCATCTAGTTCCAGATGGAAGAAAAGGTTCCTCAAGACTACGACCTGTTGACTCGCTCTCTCTTGTCAAACTTGATTCATCGATGGTCATGAATTTCCCTGACCATTAGCGTCGACTTGATTACCATAAAATATTCTCTTCCAAATTCAAGCTCGAACCTCATTTGCTATTCTTCTCTTTCTCAAGAAGTCGGCAATTGCATAATCACTGATTGCTGTGACAAATTCAACACTCGATATGCTTATGAAAATCACTTCCACATTCTGTTCTTCCCTTTCTCAAGAACTTGTTCATCGAAGGTCATGAATTTCCCTGACCTTTAGCGTCGACTTGATTACCATAAAATATTCTCTTCCAAATTCAAGAAAGCGCGAACCACATATGGTATTCTTCTCTTTCTCAAGAAGTTGGCAATTGCATAATCACTGATTGCTGTGGCCAATTCAACACTCAATATGCTTATGAAAATCACTTCCACATTCTGTTCTTCCCTTTCTCAAGAACTTGGCATTGCGTAATCACTGATTGCTGTGACCGATTCAACAGCTGATGAAATTTCCCATACTATCATACCAAGCTTTTGTTGATGCCCTCTGTTGGAATGGGGGAGATCACCAGAGAAATCACCAAACAGATTATTAATGTAACAATCGTAGGGTCTTGTAAGTGCATCACACACATGCATCCGGAAGCGTCGATGACATTTCGCATCAAACGATATTGACACAAAGGGGGGCTCTCTCAATTTTATGGCTTCCTTATTAGCCTGAATTTCCTGATCCAACTGTGGAATATCCAGCTTCTTCCTGATACCTTCCAGCCCACCAAATCTTCTGTACAACTGCAATCCATATGCTCTTCAGCACTCACCATGGCCCCCCCGTCAATCAACATGGACAACAAGAACACGGAGGAAACATGAGTTGTAAATAATATGATAACTGTAACCCAATCAGAGAGCTTATCATGGCAGAAACAAATAAGCTAACATTGTTGTGAGGTAGATACTTTTCAATTGATGCAAGGAAGAAATATACCCATAAAAATTACTGCTGCTTTACTGACCATGAGTGAAACTCTCAGTTTTCTCCAATCCTTTACCTGCAAGAAAAATGACATTCAGATACGTTTTTCACAACCACTGGTGTAGCAGGCACACCCTTGACATGCCGTCCTTAGGCAACACTGGTCATGCAAAACATTCTACTATATCCATACTGCCTAACCAATATTTACATGCTCATGAAGATGGAAGAAGATATATGTGTAGAACGGTCTTGTAAAACGACATAAAACTGAATAAGGTAGCTAATATAAATTAGCTGACCTTTAAAGCCTGTACAAATAGTTACAAGAAAAATAGGGATATCCTCTGATTTTGGAAAGAAAAAAAAACGCGAACAATTCCTGATGTTGGAAACTGATGCAACATGAAAGGACTACTCCCAACAAATCAAAATAAGAACCACTGTATTCTCTCCCGTGTTTAACATCTTCCAATTGAGTTAACTACTCTGATGTCACAATTAGTATTTTATTTTTAGTGTTTCTTACTGTACACTTTAATTACCCCACCAAGATATGCCTCGGTAATAGAAAGAAAAGGAACACAGTTTATCTTTGTATATGCGTGATTTCATTGTTGGTATTGTTACATTTAGCTAACAAACAGATTCTCAAAACAAAGAACTTGTTCAAATATGGAGACCACCTACATCAATCAAGCCTGAAACTGTATTGGTTCATAGGAAATGCATTCTCGATTTAAACCGTATTAGGTAAATCAGTGAGCACAGACACGAACCAGAGAGATAAACGGATAACAAAACCAAAACTTACTGTTTTCGATTTATTTCTTTCAACACTTGTGAGATTTTGCACACAGCTTTTTTCAAAGTCTGGATTTTTGAGCGACCTCTTCCTGGTGAAACTAGCTCAGCATTTTCTCCCTTTGAACAGGCATTTCTATTTGGAAAAGAATCTCTCGCTTCCTGATTCTCGAATTTCACAAGATTTTCATTCTTTTCGGGTGCATAAACTATTCCAAACAATCCTTTGATATGCTTATTTACTCTTTTTGAATCATTAGGCCCAAGACTCCGAAAGAGAACCTTCAAAATTGTCTCATTCGGAACACACCCTTGTACTTTCATATCATCCAAAGTACTAAGAACCATCTTCATTCTACCATCACGAGCAAGGCCATCCAACAGAATCCCAAAAGTGACAAGATCTGGTCGGCAACCATCCCCTTGCATTTCTTTATATAATGCGTGTGCTTCGTTAGAATCGCCACTATTACACAGTCCACACATGAGTACTGAATAAGTAATAGTATCTGGCAGACACCCATTTGCTTTCATGTTCTGAAACAATTCCTTTGCTTCGCCTAAGTTCTGACTTTTGCACAGCCCATCAATAATGGCATTGTATGTTGATGTCACTGGGGCACATCTGACTCTCTTCATCTCATTGAACACCATCTTTGCAAACTCAACTTCTCTACTTTTGAAGAAGCCATCAATTAGCGATGTGTATCGATTTGAGTTGAGAACCACATGGCTTCCAATCAGGGGCTTGAAAAGGTCAACTGTGCCCTTGAGATGGTGTAGTTTTCCATCTATTAATGCACCATATGTAGCATGATCTGGGAGAATAGATTTTCTATTCATCTCATGTAAAAATTTCCGAATATCATCCACCCTCTGAATCACACTGAGACCTTTAACAACAGCATTAAATGTGCTTCTACATGGCTTCAGTCCTTGCTCGCTGATCCTATCCAGAAGCCTAAGTGCATTATCAACTCTTCCTTCTTTGCAAAGGCTCTCGAGGATAGGAGTCCACATAATTATATCTGGAACACATCTACTCTTTATGACATCATTGTCGACAAAGTCAATTGCTTCAAAGGCTTTTCCTAACCTGCAAAACCCATTTACAAAAGAACTGAAGGTGTATTTGTCTGGACAGCAACCACTTTCTGCCATATATTGCAACATCACATAAGCATCTTCCATCCTTCCCACCTTGCACAGCCCATCAATTGCTTCATTATACAATACTGTGTCAGGAACAACACTTTTCTCTTTCGAAGCAAGTGTGAGATCACATGCTGCTTTCACATTTCCACGCTTGAAAAGACCATGAATGATAGCTGAGTATGTGTGAACTGTGGGCGTAAAACCTTCTTCGATCATCTCATACACGAGTTTCTGTGCCTCTTCTACCTTCCCACTTTTGCAAAGAGAACTCAAAATGATGTTATACGTTGTCGCATCTCGTTCAGACATCTTGTCAAAGACTATGAAAGCCTCATCAAGTTTTATCTGCTTGGACAAGCCATCGAGCAAAGTATTCATGGTAACAACATTAGGTTCAATGGATTCCTGTGACATCTTCTCAAGAAGGTTCAGTGCTTCGTCCGTTTTTGCTATTTTGCAATAACCATTTATCAGCTTATTGTATGTGACAACATCTGCGGATATCTTCAAACTTCTCATCTTCTCTACAAATCTAGAGGCCTCACATGGCCTACCCGCTTTGCACAGAAACCCAACAACCCCATTAAGTGTCAAAGTGTCAACACTCCCTGAGATTCTCGCTACATTTTCTACTACTTTCAAGGCTTCATTCACTTTATCTCTTTTGCACAGGAAATTAGTAAGCATACCAACGGTGATGCTATCTATATAAACACCAGAGTTGCGCATTTTGGTATAAACTCTCATTGCTTCATCCACATACCCGACTTTAACAAGAGCGCTCAAAACGCATGTGTATGTTGAAGCAATTGGTTGACAACCAAAATCATTCATTCGGTTGAAAAGACATAGTGTTTCGTTTACAAATCCTTCTTTGCTCATTGTTCTCAGCAAGAAAGTAAAATCAGCCGCTCGGATCGAGCACATTCCTGCTTTCATTTCTTCCAAGAGTTTCTCTAACAATGCAAATTGTTTCGTTTCGCATAAGTAGCGCAACCTTGCACTGTAAGATTCCAAGTTAACTTTTTTACAACCGATTCTGCTTCCAGGCAGATCGGAAAGAAGAAATGCTTCTTCGTCAGGATCCCCCGTTCTAAGCACATCGCCTGAGACTCGTCTTTGTTCAAATTTTGGTGGCGGCTGTCCATGATGAGAATGCTGGATGAGAAGCACCTTCGCGTCCTCCAGAGGCGAAACCTCTTCTTGGTGAGTATGGGAAGGAAAAGCTTGGCGATGGAGAGCTCCGCTGAGTGCCCAAAGGATTCTCCTGCGCCTGCTTCTGATTACAGAGATCATTCTAGTGTCAAATGTGAAGACGAGACTTCCGCGTTGAGGACGGATTCGCATGTATGTATGTATGTATGTATGTGTGTGTATGTATGTATGTGCATGTGCGTATGTATGTATGTGTGTGCGCATGCATGTATGTATGTATGTGTGTGTGTGTGCGCATGCATGTATGTATGTATGTGTGTGTGTGTGCGCATGCATGTATGTATGTATGTGTGTATGTGTGCGCATGCATGTATGTATGTATGTGTGTATGTGTGCGCATGCATGTATGTATGTATGTGTGTGTGTGTGCGTGTGCATGTATGTATGTGTGTGCTGCCTGTGTATGGATGTATGTACGTGTGCATGTATATATGGATGAGTACGTATGTGTGCATATATGGATGAGTATGTATGTGTGCATGTCTGTGTATGCATGCATGCACGCATGCACGTATGCGAGTGTGTATGTATGTATGCCTATGTGTGTATATTATGTACGTGTGTGCATGCATGTATACATGCATGAGTGTATGTATGTATACATGAGTGCGTATGTGCGTGTATGTATGTATGCGTGCATTTGTAAGTAGGTAAGTATGTATGTATGTGTGTTTGTATGTGTGTGTGTGTGTGTATGTATGTTGTATGCGCGTGTATGTATGTGTGCTGTATGTGTATGTATGTATGTTTGTATGTGTGTATGCATGTGTGTGTGTGTGCGTGCATGCTGCATGTATGTGTGAACAAATGGATGGATGGATGTATGCATGCATGCATGTATGATCAATTCTCGTATTTGTCAAGTTCTACAACACCAGAAGCTTGCGAAGGAGAGAATTTGATTCCCGGAAATATGATTATGAAAACGAGAAGGCACAAAGTGCGCAAGGATGCAATCGCATCAGATTTGGAATGACGGATATTTAAAAAGAGGGGCATGTCATCAAAGACCAACTAGCCCAAACATGGAAGATCAGAGGTATGGAAGCTCGTATGCATACAAATTCTGGGAAAGGCTTGTTGACATGATCAAGAAAGAGGCGACAAATGACATACAGGGGAAGTGTACATTGTGGGCAAAAGTAAGTGCTTGAGAAAAGGTTGGATCGAGCTTTTGGAATTTGGACTTCGTGTGGCGACTGATTTCTTGTCGATGGGGTTTCTCGATAATTGGTCGATTGCTTCGATGAAGCGATCAGTTTTCATGTGGGCCTCTTCTGTGGAAAAGGGGAGATCGGGGATAAGCATTTTACGCTTAGGCATCGTGATCATACAGTGCACAGAGAACGCACAAATTGTGGGCCAATAGTGGAACACAATCGATTTTATTTATTTATTTATTTTGCAACAGCGAGTGGCTGGTTTAATCGATTCACTTGATCATGAAAGTGTGTTTAGAGTCAACAAGCAAACGCATTGCAATTAGACGTTTCTAGCTAAACGAGGTCTGGTAACAGCTAAAGATGACATGTTGGATACATATACTGGCATCTCTCGGCCAAAATTATAAAGTAGAGAGATGACGTGTTCAACAATGCATAAGGTTTCTCTCATTTTGAGGCGATCTGAACCGTTGAGATCTCGTAAACTTTGTATATTTTTAACCTGGCTGATATTTTCTGACCTAACCAAATACCTCTAACCTTGCAATCTATTTTACTAACCCGACCGATAATTTCTATCCGAGTCACAAATTGCTAACCCCATCTAGGTTAGAAATTTTTTCTAACACTACCAATAACCTCTAACCTCTGCAATCTATTTTCGAACCCACGAATCTTCGAATACATTCATTTAGTGCGTTAGTTCAGATCGCTCCGAAATGAGGAGAAACCTTCTGCATCGTTAATCGCGTCTTTGCTCTACTTTAATTTTGGCTCAATGACCACTTGTCTATTGTCTCTCTTTGCCATCAGGGAGAATCTCTATACGCGTCAGCGGAGAAGTATGAGAATTATCATGCGCAGCCCACGTGTACACGCACATCGGCGGAGAATGCAAAACATTATCACGAGGAGACGATATTGCAAGCGGAGAAAATGTGAACCACACCGCGATGCTCTCTTCCCCTCTCTCTCTCTCTCTCTCGGATTCTCTTCTTTGACTTGGATCGACGCCAATAATCATCATATATTATTGGGGTATGGTATCGTAATCGTCGAATAAAAATCCATTACATACACTTGCACAAATCTCGTGCCATCGGAGAGAGGTTTGAAAAATCTGGATGAGAATATATGGCCAAGTGGTGGACAGCTCACAACTTCAACAACTTTCACTTGCTCAGAAGGGGACCAGGGGGGAGGGAGAGTGTCAGAACCTTCTGTGGTATTATAACCCAGATACAGATTTTTTCTGGCATGTTGATCAATCCACAGACTCCGATCGATTCTCGATGTGTGTTTTTGTTTTTGTTTTGTTTTGTTTTACATATGTTGCAACTACCTGGAAGCAGCACAAGGCAAGCCGAGGAATGCGCTTCTGCTCTGTGCCTCTTCCACCTTGCGGGAAGCTGGTCAAGACGAATACGTTTACAGGGCAGAACAGAGCATCGAACGGATTGCAAAGCGTTGAACAGAATTGATCCAATTCTCTGCATGTATGCATGCATGCATGCGCCGCGCATGCGGATGTATGTCTCGGCCCGTATTTGTCTATGCATGCATGCATGCATGTGCGTATGCGTATGTATGTATCGGTGTGTATTTGTGTATGCATACATGTATGTGTGTGGCGCGTATGTATGTATGTATGTATGTAAGCATGTGCGTGTGTATTTGTGTATGTATGTGCGAATCTGCGTTTGTGTCTATGCATGCGTTTGTATGTATGTATGCGCGTGTATGTATGTATGTGTATGCATGCATGTGTGCGTGCACATCTTTTCTGTGTATTTCTGTATGTATGTATATGTGCGTTGTGCGTGTATGCATGCATGTGTCGCATGTGTATGTGTGGATGTATGCACATGAGCGATCGTGCATGGTATGCATGCATGCATTGTGGACGTGCATAGCGTGTATGCATGTGTGCATGCCTATTTTGCGTATATAGGCATGGATGTATGCATGCGTAGGCGAATTCTTGCATGCGTGTCAGCATATACATAAAAAAGGCTTATCTAAAAAAGAAAATCGAGAGGTTAGAAAAAAAGGCCTATTAAAAAAGAAAATCGAGTGGTTAGAATTATAAAAAGAAAAAAAGGCCGGGTGTAAATGGACCCTTCCTTGGAGGACATTCTCAACCTATAAATACCAAGGCTCTCTTGTCGTTTCTCGCGGCCGTTCGCTTCTGCACAGAGAGCACAGACTTCTTCTTTAAACGCACAGAGAACACAGACTTCTTCTTCATCTTCTTCTCTGCGAAACCCTAACTCAGGCACAGGCATAGGCGAACGTCCTTCTCCTTCTCTGCGAAACCCTAACTCAGGCACAGGCTTCACCATCGCCAGAGGAAGAGAAAGAGAGCGAGAGAGAGAGGGAGCGTGTGCGAGCGATCCTGTTAGCATATTTTTCCGTTCGAAGACCTGTAATCCGTCGTTCCTGTTCGCATATTTTCGTTCCAAGATCTGTAATCCGTCTCTTGGTGCCTGTATCTCTCTCCCTCGTGCGAGCGTTAACAGCCTCCTGCGTTTTTGGCCGCCTCTCTGTATCCTCGGGAAATCTAATCTCTCTGAAGGCCATAGGAGTAGATCTGCTGGTTGTGGATGTTGTGATGGAATCCAGCGGGAGCAGCGACAGCGATTCCTCTAGTAGTAGTAGTATTTTCCGCTCTGCTCTTCTTACTCTACTCTACGGCTTCGAGGACGTACGACCACACGGAGGCATCGTGAAGTTCCAGTCTGCTGCATACTCAAACGTGAGTCTTCGACTTCTCTTCGGCCCTCCTGAATTTTGTTTGCATGCATTTTCTATGCGTTCGTGCATCTTCGCTTCTTTTGTGTTCTATGTCCTCATGCCTGTGTGCATGAGGATGTTTGATCATATTAATTAGAGGGTAATTTGCTAGGAAAATTTCGTCTTATTTGGTGGACATGTCTGCTTTACGTTCTCTTTTTTTGGCCAACATGTATTTCTTACCTGCGCCATTTATCAATGCCAGAAATTAGTCAGAACTAATGTTGAAGTTACTTTTCCTAGAATAAAACTGCTTAATTTTCAAGATATCAATGGAGATTAAGAAGGATTCCGGTTTAGAAGTCGATCATTGATATTTAATTGTAGATAGTTCTCGTTATCTGTTTATCAATGTTTAGAGTTAGGCATATCATGCTGCCGTACACAATGTGTGATTGATTTTAAGCCGATTCTCTTTTTATCTTGATGTGCGTTTGTCGTTTACTCTTGCATTTTTTCAATTGGCCAATTCCTGTTATAATTTACATCACTGGGAACTATTTATTCTGCCCATGGCTGTCTAGTTGGTGCATTTTGTGCTCTTGGGGTGCTCAATGTATTAAATCGGCATGCACCGTTCCTCCTGGTCATAGTCTCTCTTTTATCCTGCATCTTCACTCAATGGAAATGCCAAAATGTGTTATATGCCCCCATTGTGTACTATCATTTTTTGTGTACAGACTTTAACCTATTATGTTTTTCTTGTTTCTTCTTTACAGTGCCAGAGGAAACCATCCTGACATTCCCTTCTGGAGGATATCTGCCGTCAGCGCTTTCTGTAAAGCAAATAGATAATTTAGGAAAGAATAGTTTGGAAACCATATAATAGTCTGAGCTTCTCCCCCACAACTGCTTTATATCCCTTCAGATTGTTGCCTGTCAGATTTATTAGTTGATAGGGATGACAGCTACCACTGGGTTCGAAGGATATGAGAAGAGGCTCGAGGTCTCCTTCTTTTCCCCGTCGCCTCTTATCGATCCTGAAGGCAAGGGCCTCAGGATGCTTACTCGCTCTCAGATCAATGAGATCCTTGATGCTGCAGAATGCACGATTGTAGATCATCTAAGCAACGGGGAATTTGATTCTTATGTCCTCTCAGAATCCAGCCTTTTTATCTATCCTTACACAATCATTATAAAGACTTGTGGCACTACAAAGCTGTTGCTGTCAATCCCTGTTCTTCTCCGGCTGGCCAAAGAAATCTCTTTGATAGCATCTAGCTGCCGATACACTAGAGGTGCATATATGTTCCCTGAAGAGCAGAAGTCCCCGCAAGGCAGCTTCTCCGACGAAGTCACTTTCTTGGATCAGTACTTTGGTGAGCTTGGTTCAGGAAGGCAGGCTTATTTGCTCGGTGATCCTAACAAGGAGCATCAATGGCATGTCTATTCGGCATCAGCAGAGCATGCAGCCTATGGACAGAATAGTAAGAATATTTACACACTTGAGATGTGCATGACTAAGCTTGATAGAGATTGTGCTTTGAGGTTCTACAAGAGTAACTGTGCTACTGCGGAGGAAATGACTCGAAGCTCTGGTATATTGAATCTGCTTCCCAATTCCAGCATCTGTGCTTATGTTTTTTATCCCTGCGGTTACTCTATGAACAGCATAGAACAATCGTGCCTGTCCACCATACACGTGACTCCTGAAGATGGGTTCAGCTATGCTAGCTTTGAAGCAATGGGGTATGATTCAAGCAGTGCTGATTTGGGCAAGTTAGTTAACAGTGTTTTGTCATGCTTCAAACCGAGTGTGTTCTCCATCGCTCTCCATGCTTCTGGTCAGCCAGAAGGTGTTAATGGGTCATGGGAGGCTCCGATTCTCCCAATTGGTTATCTTTGTGATGGAAGCACTAAAGAGACTCTGCCGACTGGAACAGTAGTTTTCCACACGTTCAGAGCTTTTGGCAATGCCGAATATGTGCAGGTTGATCCTTTGCCTGTGGTGGAATCTTGGATGGGTGTGGATGCTGTTGATGATGTGGGCTGTATGCATAAGATTATGGACACATTGCAGGATGTTAGTGGTTGGAGCAGCTCTGATGATGAAGGCGACGTGACTGCTAGCATTGAGGAGATGAAGGAGCTGGTTATTAAACTATCACGGTGGAGCAATTCTGATGCGGTATCTTGCTATGGAGAGGCAGTTATTGATGATGGTGGTATGGAGAGTGTGGAGGGGAAGCCAGACTTTAAAATATAATGAATAAATATATATCTATGCGTGTGTAGTGATTTATTTAGATGGGCGGTATTATATGTAGCTGTGGATGGACAATAAGTTGATATACTGTCGTATGTTATTTCTTTTAGTCTAATTTGTCAGAACTTTGTATGACAATGGATTGTTATATACATGTCAATTTATTGATAGGTTTGTAGCAAGCCATGTCTGGCAGCGTTTCAAACTGTTGTATGTTATTTCTTTTTAGTGTAATTTGTTAGAATTTTGTATGACAATGGATTGTTATCTCATTATTGATAGCTTTTTAACAAGCCATGTCTGAACAGAAAAATGGATTGCATGAGCTAAGTTGTGCTTAGTTTATTTGTTACGCTTATACTCCATGGCCAAATCTTTAAGTGGCACTGGTGAATGTTTCATCGCTTTGTGCCTTTTGATTCTGGTTGTGAGATTGTACTCTGTACAAAAGTGGCTCTATGGCTCTTTACAGAGCTCACTATTCACAGAAAGCAGACTTTTGCAAAAGGTGGCACTAGAAATTCTAGTTCCATTTTACTGGCTTTCATAGGGATTGTATGATGATACTAGAGATAAGATAATGAATTAAATTCAACCACACCAACAACCCCAAAGCCGAGGGTGTGAGATGAATCGAAAATACCAACCGTATCAAATACTATCTCGGAAATTGACGTGTATGGATCCAATGAGAGATCTTATTTACAACATCTCAAAATAGTCACAAAAGGAGGTGACTATTTCCATCATAAATGTCAAGCTTTAGGGCTCTCTAACCATTGGATGTGCTAGTATCAGTTTTAAGCTAATGCTTTTGTACTTATTCTTACCTTACCCTTAAAGCCATTTAAATCAGCCTTACCTTATAAATTGGTTTTCGAAGGTTATGCCCATAATAAAATCTGATTGAGAATTTCTTCGAATCCGGTTCTTGCTTTATAGAGAATGGGCGAATCCGGGGAAAGATGGCGGTGTTACAGTGGGCGGCTGAAATCATTCCGCAACTTGTGATATCGGACCAGAATCGTCCACGTGCATCGCACACATAAGATGTGTGCAAAAGCCACGAAACAACAGAAGGAACTGCAGAGAATCGCTTAAAGCCACGAAACGACAGAAGGAACCGCAGAGAATCGCTTTCTGTTGCCGCCCCACAGCGAGATTTTAGGAGAGACATAATCTTGCAAGCATTCATTCGCGTAGATACACACTTACGCGTACAGATACCGGCGTACACATACGCACATGCATATGCATGTATGCGGATGTGCACATACACTTGCACCCCCATGCACATGCGCATGCGCATGCACACATGCACACATGGATGGCAATGCATGTGCATGCGATGCACGTAGCTGACGTGCATATGCACGCACCCATGCACATGCATATCCATGTCTACGATCACGCACACACAGATGCCTGGGCAATGCATGTGCATGCAATGCACGTAGCCGAAGTACATATGCACGCACCCATGCACATGCATATCCATGTCTACGATCACACAAACGCCTGTGCATCATGCACATGCACATGCATACATGCACATGGATGGCAATGCATGTGCATGAAATGCACATAGCCGACGTACATATGCACGCACCCATGCACATGCATATCCATGTCTACGATCACACACAGACGCATGTGCATCATGCACATGCACATGCATACATGCACATGGATGGCAATGCATGTTGTCGACTTGGAGACACAAACAGACACACACACGCACACGCATGCACACATGCATGCACAGATTGCATGCATGCACATGTGCACATGCATAGGCATGTCTAACAATCGCACAAAATGCACTTGCGCATGTGCAAGCCCATGCGTGGATGTATGCATGGATGGCAATGCATGTGCATGTGCATGTGTGCCACTCCTGCAAGACGCATCTAAAGTAGAATCATACATATATTCATGTATGCATGCCATGCCCCTCGTGCAAAATGCATGCAATCATGCATGTATGCATGCCACGCCCCTCTTGCACAATGCATGCAATCATACATGTATGCATGCCACGCCCCTCTTGCAAAATGCATGCAATCATGCATGTACGCATGCCATGCCCCTCATGCAGGCGCATACACATACACACATGGCTTGCGCACACACGCATGCATACATTGGAATGCGTATGTGTCACATGTGCGTACCATACGCATACACATATGCATACGAATACGAATACGAATAAGACTACGACTACGAATACGAATACGAATACGAATACATATGCGAATGCGCATGAAAAGCATGGGCGAGGTCTCGTGTGCGGCTTCTCTTCCTCCCCCCGACAGACACAGATTCCTGGTTTTCTGCTTCTTCTTCCTACGAAGCCCAAAACCCTAGGTTTCATTCGCCTTCCCCATCTGCTCCAAGCTCCCCCTCCCCCCTCTTTGCCCTCATTTCGTCGTTTCTTTCCCATGGCTCGGAAGATGCTCGTCGATGGAATAGATGGTCCTCATCCACCGGAGGAATACGAGTTTGACCTCTTCACCATCGGTGCCGGTAGCGGTGGCGTCCGAGCATCCCGAATGTCCTCCGGGCATGGTGCTAAGGTAACACCGAGTTGCTGTAGGGATAGTGCTAGGCTTTCACCATCCTCTTCTGAGGTCAGCTACCGAAAGAGGGATAGGCGAGAGTAAAATTCGTGTTTTTCTTGTTGGTAATTCCAGAATTCAGGCATGAGTTGATCAGAAGATCGTGAGAGATTTTTGTTCTCGTTTGTGTGGAGCTATGCAGTGGCTCTTGATGCGCACGATACGCGTACACAATGTAGCTTGTTTGGAGTTGTGTTGAAAGTTTCATGAGGCTCAATGGAAATATATACGCACACACGTGCAACTTGATATGCACAACACAAACACAAATCTGGTCTTTATGTAGCTGTGATGTTGCCCGTGATGCTAGACTAAACGTTCTTATGCAGCTTATCACACGTATCACCTGGGTAAGTTTGGTGGGTATGATGCAAAGAAAGTTTGGGTTTAAAGCTCTCATCCCATTATGCTAGTCCTCACACGTATCACTCACTTGCATTGGGGTCTTTATTACGCAGCAAAACCACGTATCTGATCCGTTATGTAATGGTAATGCTGTGTCTGGATATTTCCGCTTAGGTGATTATTTATTTTTTGATGCTTGTGGTGTGTGTCAAGCCCAGACATCTTGATCCTGATCAAGGCCAATCATGTGTGTTGATGTTTATGGAGGCCATAATTCTCTAAGCTCATTGATCTAGTATTGTTTTTTGTGCATTATTTGTTATAGACTACAGGAGCTATGTAGGCAGCTTCTTATTAACCTCTTTTAGGAGTAGGGTATGAAATGGTAATTAACCACTTGTCCTGTTTTTGAATAGGTTGGCCCATACCTAGTGCTCTGTGCTCCCTACCTTAGGTACTCCATAGCATACAAATTACTCTGCTATAATGAAGCTAATTAAACGTGAACCATCAAGGTCAAACTGGTTTGATGAAGCTCAATTGTGTCATGATTGTGGTCTATCGTTGTGCATAGCTGTAGTACATGGCTTTCGGCAATAGTTCCAACTTTTTGCGCTCCATGTTCTTTTGTGGAGATTTCATGTTTCTTGCACTTGGTCTTGGCTCTTGGATTCATTCATCTGAAAATTTGAGAGATGTATGTCTGACTGTCAGAAGCTTGGGTCAACCTATGGATCATTTTTGGATGCTTTGCCACTCCCTATCTTTAATTTTGTATCATAAATTTCAATTATGTATGGTGTATTCTGCTTTGGGTGTTCTATGAATGAATGAATTGATTCGCTGATAGAAAATATCATATAAAAAGTGATATTGTTTTTCAATAGGAAAGTTATGAGGTAGAGTTTAACAAGAATGTTTTGAAATCATTTCACTCTCAGGTAGCTATATGTGAGCTTCCATTTCACCCCATCAGCTCAGAAGGCCTTGGAGGTTGTGGTGGAACGTAAGTCTTTGCTTGTGCTAATGACCAGTGTCTCATGTGTTTTGCTATAATCTATGGGATAACCCTCTGAGGTGACGCAGATGTGTTATTCGAGGCTGTGTTCCAAAGAAAATACTGGTATATGGTTCCTCCTTCAAAGGTGAATTCGAGGTATGTCTTTAAAGATGGATGGTTTTTCTTTCACCGCTTGTTTGGATGCTAATATATCTAGTTATTCCCCTGATAAGGATTCCAAAAATTTTGGTTGGGATATCAATGGAGAAATTACATTTGATTGGAAGCGTCTTATAGAAAACAAGGTATACACCATTTGTTTCATACAGCATATTTCCTAAAGAGTGATGGAATGTATCGATAATGCCTATGATGAAAAATTGCAGACAAAAGAAATTACCCGGCTCAATGGAATCTACAAGAGGATTCTAACAGGTGCTGGCGTTACTTTCATCGAGGGTGCTGGTAGAGTAATAGACCCTCATACAGTGGAGGTTCAGTATCCAGATGGCCAATCGAGAAGGTTTACGACTAGACACATTCTGATAGCTACTGGTGGTCGAGCAGTGCTTCTTGACATTCCTGGGAAGGTAAGCTTCCATTGTTTCTATTCTCATGTGTAATATATAGAACAGTTCCCACCTGTGATCATCTCTAGTTTCCTCATTTTTCAATACCTTGAGAGGAAACAAAAATGCTCACCTGCTGAAAAATCAGATCGTCATTTTTAAATGTAGGAGCTAGCTATCACGTCTGATGAGGCACTAAGTTTGGAGGAGTTTCCCAAACGATCAGTGATTGTTGGTGGAGGGTATGCAGTGCTTTGGTGGCTAGTATTTAATAGTTTTCTTGTGTTTTAGATAAAAAAAACCAACTTTGTTTAATACTCGTATTCTTTATAGGTACATTGCTGTTGAGTTTGCTGGAATCTATAATGGAATGGGATCGAAGGTCAACCTCTTCTACAGGAGAGAGGCTCCACTTAGGTACATTCTGAGTGTGATTTTGATTGACGTAATTTTCCTGACGTGTGTTTGCTTAGTTGCTGTTGATAATACCATGGATGATGCAATAATCAATATATTGTTGTTTTTGTCGCACAATTTTGATTTTTGATGAATATGTGAGGTATGCATGTACACCATCAGAATTTGAAGGTACAGACAAGTGCTTACATCACCAAATTTCCTGAAGTGTATTTGCTTAGTTGCTGTTGATAATACCATGGATGGTGCAATAATCAATATGTGGTTGTTTTTGTCCCACAATTTTGATTTGTGATGAATATGCGAGGTATGCCTGTTACTTCTGGGCTTACGTTGTGTTGGACAGGTAATTGATTGACTGGAGCTGTACCTAGTGAAATGCCGTAACATTATTTATCTATAACGATCAATACCATTTTCTACAATACTTGAATATTCTGATCGATAGAACACAGGAGGAAATTTTGGCCAAAGGATTAGTTTTCCTTATTTATTTAACTTTTCTCAATTAGGACGATGGACAGTTTCAACATTTAATTGCGTGTTGAACACACATCTTGCTTCAAAGCAAATAAATAAAGGTAATTGAACACGCATGTAGACAATGTAGGAGAAGATGTATCCTATTGGTGTGTCAAGGTCTTTGTGGTATTCGCTAAAATGGTCCATATATCCAATTTTCATCATGTTAAAAATTTGCCAATTTTTCCTTTGATGAAATGTTTCGTCTATCTTTTGCTGACAGTGAGAGATGGATGCACGTGTTATCGATGTCCCATACCACTGCACACGATTGTAGATCGTACCTTGGCTTGCAAAGTGGAATCTATGAAAATTTGATAGAAGCCTTGTCACACCAATAAAGTCTTGATGTCAAGAGATAAGTAAGAGATAATGCCCCCTAAGAGGCAACTAGCCTGCTTCTATAGGGTGAAGCAATAGTAGGTCCGAAGTCTATTCACACTTAATTATTTTATGTGAAGTGGTGAAGTGGAGTAATGCTCCTAGTTACTTCTCCCATATAATTGAATGTCCTCAGTTCTGTTTCTCTCTATTCTATGGTGAATTAACATGCATCAACTTATCACGTACGTGACTAGAAGAAACCATGGTAGAACTCGCGCAGTTAATTATGGTCATGCCCATAACAATGATGTGAAAAATCTACGGAGGAAATATGATCTGCTTGAAAATTTTGGCAACATTTTTGTGAGAGTCTTGGCCCTGCGACAGGGGTTTCGATGATGAGATGAGGGTTGCTGTGGCCAAGAATTTGGAAAATAGGGGCATTGGTCTTCATCCAAATACAAATATTGTTAAGGTAATAAATTGATTGATTATTTCATAAGTTAAAATAATGTGAAGTGAAAAATGCATTTTTGAGGATTTCTTGAGTGTACATTTTCTTCTGTTTTTTTTTATTTCCTACTCCCTTCTTCTGTTAACTTATACCCCGTAGTCTCGAACTGCCAGAACGTCTGACATAGTTTTTCATTGATGTACAACTAGGCATGGATTGATTCAAGTTTCATGTTTATGTCAGTTATAAGTTCTAATCATATTCCTGCAGATCGAGAAAGTAGAAGGTGGACTTAAGGCATACACTGACAAAGGCGATGTGTTTGAAACAGATGTGGTATTGATGGCTGTCGGTAAGAGCTATCTTTTTCTGTGATGCAAAAATTAAGTCAAACAAAGTCATCAGTGTCAATGGCCAAAGCAGCCTATATTGAATTATCAATAGAATTGTTTAAACTGGAAGGTCCAGATGATATGAGTGTCTCATGCAAGTACTACCCTCTAATGAATTTGCAGGTAGGGTCCCCAATGTGAAAAACCTCAATTTAGATGCTGTTGGTGTAGAACTGCATCCAGATGGTGCAATCAAGGTTTATATGCTGTAGTTTTCGCATTGCAATCATGCACATTTTGTTTATGGTGTCTGTTCATTTTATTAAACACAGAATATTTATGGATTTTATCTACATGGAATGAACTGATCTGGGTATGAAACCTGAATGTTTGTGTAAACGATAATTCATATTTAGTGATGATTAAAAGAATTTCTCATTAGCATTTTGTGTGAAACATTTTATTTACTAACTGCATTGTAATTTCTTTATTTTCCAGGTCAATGAGTATTCTCAAACCAATGTCCCAAGTATTTGGGCAGTTGGAGATGTAACTAACAGAATTAATCTTACTCCAGTTGCATTGATGGAGGGGACATGTTTGGCGGTACATTCATTATTTACATATAATTATGTCAATTGCTGTTTTGAGTTATGCGTTGATGGAAACAGGATATTCAAACAAACAATTCTATTTATATAGAAGTGGTTTATGGAATAACTTGTGTTATATGTTTTTGGACAGAAATATTTATTTACGGACCAAAAAGCAAAGCCGGATTATGAGAATGTCCCATGTGCAGTTTTCAGGTTGAGGATGCTACACAGAATTTTGCAATGTGTTTGTATTTCGTCCTTTTGCTAAATCTTGTCTTGTTTCTCTTTCTCTAGTATACCTCCTATGTCGTCTGTGGGTTTGACTGAACAAGAAGCTATTGCGAAGGCTAAAAATGATATTATTGTTTACACCTCAACATTCAATCCTATGAAGAACACAGTATCAGGGTATGTTATTTTAACTCTGTATTTTGATGATGGTAACAAATTTTGAAGAATGCATTTTAAAAGGTTTTTGGTGGCTTTCTATTGTTTATTGGGAAGAGATGTACATCTTAATTAATATCCTCTATCTTCAATCATGCTCACTACAGACGACAAGAGAAGTCGATTATGAAGTTGATTGTTGACTCGGCAACAGATGTAGTGATAGGAGCATCAATGTGTGGACCCGATGCACCTGAAATCATCCAAGTATGCTCTCCTCATTACCTGCGAAAGCTTATTATTTTACCAATAATGAATAAACTTCTTATTGGTGTACTATTCACTTCCCCTCAGGGTGTGGCAATTGCTTTGAAATGTGGTGCAACTAAGGCACAGTTCGATTCTACGGTAAGAGCTCTAAAAATGGATCTCCATAAGATTTGCTTCATGTTGCCTTTCTCAATGTTAAATAATTAAGGTTTGGATGCGTGGATTAGGACAGTAAAGTATCAAAGGTTGTTTAAAGTATGTCATGTTATACTTAAACTTGAGGAAAGTATGGTTATCAAGAATTGGCTCAATGAGTAGAACTGGAAGGAATCTCAGGTAGCCAGAAAACTGACTTCCTTTGTATATACGTTTTTCTGTATTTATGCCCAGAAGGAGATTACCTTTGACGCTTTTCAATGCTATTAGCCCAGCTCGCAATGTCTTGAACTGTAATATCATAGTTAGTACGAAGGTCACCTTTCAAATAAGGTAGATAATATGAGGTAGTTTTGTCTATACAAGGCAATGTTTTCAGGGTTCTAGAATGCAGTAGCTTTTTATAGAGATTTGGAGGTAATGTACATGTCCATATCATCTCACTATGTGTTTGATCCCAGTTCGTGTCTATTCTGGTAATGTTTATATCAAGCCTATCTATAGAGATGTTCTATAGAGAATGCATTTATAGATTTCTATAGAGAAATTTGGTATATAAAATAGAGGCTTGTGGTATTTAGGATAGTGCTTGTATGCTGAGATTTGACATTTGGATGGTAACCACCATGTGATGATTGTGATACAGGTGGGGATTCATCCATCTGCTGCTGAAGAATTTGTCACTCTGCGTACTGCTACGAGGAGAGTATCCCCAGATGGTCAAATTCACAAACTTTAAGAATCTAATGCCGCATTCCATTGTTTTACAATGGGAAGAACGAGCTTCCAAGTTCATTGAGAGAATGAAAGCAGTTTCATTATTTTGTAGGCCAATTCTTTTATCTGCAACAAACCCTCGGGGTTCTTTTTCTCATGCACTTAATTTTCTGATGTGTGTATATATATAAGCGAAAGCTTCATTGAGAACCGAGATAGAATAGACGGCAAGTAAAAACTTTCATATATCAATGAACTTTTTGTTGTATCACCAATAAGTTTCCATCGTGATACTTAGTTAACTCTGAATAAATCAGTTTCTGATTCTACTATTCGATTTCAATTATAAAAAAACATCGTTTTTTTATTTATAGAAAAGAAGTTTCAATTTATATCTTGAATCATCATGGAAGTATTGAGAAAATAATTTTATGGTGGCTCTGTTGATGGGTGTTAATGTTTTTGCGTATTTTTAGCTGATACTGGAGAGAACTGATGCTGATTCTTGTTGCAGAAGATGAATTTCTAGTAAATAAGAGGTTATTTCCTATGTAAATTTGAATAGTTGAATTGCATGTGTAGCTCTTTATGCAAAAGACTCTGTTACAGATCTCGATTCTCATTGTAGCGATGGTCATTGTTGGATGAGAATTAAGTTGGAGCTTGATTCTCAGCTGTAGCAAGATGATTACATACATTGAAATTTGAGATCATTTGATGGAGATTGATGAAATATTTGCCTGAGTGTGATATGCAAAATGCCCAACTCCAAAACCCTAAAACAAAGATATATAGAGCTACATTACATACATTGAAAATTGAGATGATTTGACAGAGATTGATGAAATATTTGCCTGAGCGTGATGTGCAAAACGCCCAACTCCAAAACACTAAAACAAAGATAGCTGCATTACATACATCGAAAATTGAGATCATTTGACAGCGATTGATGAAATACTTGCCTGAGCGTGATGTGTAAAATGCCCAACTCCAAAACCCTAAAACAAAGATATATATATA
>JBBBWG010004892.1:0-29054 GCA_037176905.1 Azolla pinnata
GGCGGCGGCGGCGGCGGCGGCGGCGCGACTCGCTGGTCGCGGCGGAGGTGGACGCGCTGACGCACGTGCGGCACAGCAGCATCGTGCGGCTGCTGGGCGTCGCCACGCACCGGCTGCGCCGCGAGGCGCTCCTGCTCTACGACTACATGCCCAACGGGAGCCTGGGCGAGTACCTGCACGAGCGCGGCCGGCCGGTCCTCGGCTGGGACGCGCGCTACGGCATCCTGCTGGGCTCCGCGCAGGCGCTCGCGTACCTGCACCACGACTGCGCGCCGCCGATCCTGCACCGCGACGTCAAGCCCGCCAACATCCTGCTCGGCCCGCGCCTCGAGCCCTACCTCGCCGACTTCGGGCTCGCAAAGTTCGGCGACTATCGCATCCGCGCCGCCGCCGGCATTCACCCGCCGCCGCCGCCGCATCAACACCGGCACCATCCGGCGGAATCCGCCGCCGCGACGGCGACGGCGACGACGACGACGTCGGTCGTCGCTGGATCGTACGGCTACATCGCTCCCGGTAAACAGCGAAAAAGAAGCCAAACGAAAAAAAGCGCCATCATCCACAGTTCCTTCCCCACCAGGCATCCAATTCTGCCAATTTGTCCTTCAGACCGCCCTCATTGCATTGCACCTCACCCTTTCCATGCATTTTCTCCGGCTCGCCCCCACCGGCAAAAGCCTTCTTTTCTTCTTTTTGTCGGCATTTCCGCCCGATAACTAGGCGGGGATCGCCGCCACCGCGCGCGCCTTCCTCTTGATCTCCTCCCGTTGTGTGTAGAGTACGCATACACGCTGGCGAGCACGGCGAAGGGCGACGTGTACAGCTACGGCGTGGTGATGCTGGAGGTGCTCACGGGGAAGCGCGCGGTGGCCGACCGGGCGGACGACGACGACGACGAGGCCGCCGGCGGCCACATCATCGACTGGGTCCTCGCGACGATGCGCCGTCAGCAACAGCAGCAGAACGACGCCGCAGAGATCCTCGACGCGCGCCTGCGTGGCATGCCCGACCCCTTCGTCAGCGAGATGCTGCGGGCGCTGCGCCTCGCCATGGACTGCGTCCACCCGGCGCCCGACGAGCGGCCCACGATGCGCCACGTCGTCGCGCTGCTCGTCGCCATCCGCCGCCGCGACGCCGCGCCCGCCGCCGATCTGCAGTCGAAGCTGGAGCGGATCCTGTCCGCCTCCGCCGATCCGCCGACAAGCCCTAGCCAATGAGCAGAACTGCTCTGTCGGAATCGGAATCGGAATCGGAATCGGAATCGAGATCGGAATCGGAATCGGAATCGGAATCGAGATCGGAATCGGAAGACGACGATGAAGAAGAAGAAGATCGGATCGGGTTCGAGCCATCGCCAAGCACAGCAGAAGGCACAGCTATATTGCATCTCGCTGACAATCCCGAGCTCTCGGACAGAAGCGATGATGTCCGAGGCCTCGCCTCGCATGTATGTTTCTTGGACTTGTGTCCTAGTACACATTTGGAGGTGGTGGAAGCTCCAATGGGTTGGGCCTCCGTGTGAATATGCCCGCATGAACTGCTCCCCCGATTTCCTGCGACAAAGAGCCGTTCAAGGCATTCGTCCGACCCTGCTCTACAAATGCATGCATGTTTAGAGAATCGAAACGCTTCCAAACATTTCCTTGCCCGAGCCTCGAAGCCCTCCGATTCTGGCCCCTCTGAGCTCCCGACACGAACCTAATAGATCGATCAACCATCGCCCGAGCTTAAGTTAACGCCGTATATACTACCCAAGCGCCTCAGATAATCTGGATGTAATTCGAAACGAAGCCCTGACTACCACCTTTCTATTGCAAACCTGTTACAGGTTAAGCTCTTAAAACCTTCGATGAGAATCGACAATGCCAGAGGAAACCCGTCGAGTGAGCATTTCGCCGACACTCTTGCCTCTGATGCAAGAATCATGAGACCAAAAGGAAAGGCTTCTTGTGCTATCAGTATCGACCCACCCACTCCGCGGGCCATCCCTCCGTCATCACCACTTCGGAGCCCAACTTTAGCCAGGCTCTCTCTTTGATTGAGATTCCTTCCTTTCTTCATCACATGCCATGGCCTCTTGCTCTCTCTTTGCTTAGCTTTTTGTGGTGTGTGTGTGTGTGTGTGTGTTCTGCTGTGGAAGCAATCAGTGCGCCGAGAGAGGTACTAAAAGTCGCTGCCATGTCTTGCAACGCAAAGCATCGGTGTGCCATGCCCAAACTGATGAATATTTCCAGCGAACGAATATATCTCCGGGCTTTCTTCTCCGCCGCACCGATCTGATGAGAATCGACAAACTGCCATTAACGATTCCGAACATTGCGACGAAGCATTGATACTGGCATGTAATAAGGCTTAGGGCTTAGTCTAGCTCAAAATGCTTCGAGCGATCGAATCGATGCAATCCTAACCGCAGGATCAGCTCCGCCCGAATCGTAAATGGAAGACCTTTAGCTCAACCTTCTTCTTTGCGACATCTTTCTGGCATACCTAAGACGCATAAGACGCTCGTCTCTATCTGACTGACTCCTAGGATCAGCTGATTGGTCACTCCGTTTTCGACACTAACTTCCTCGCTAACCATTAAGCTAGCGATTTTATTGTGATACAAACGGCAAGATCGGCAGCCATCTATGCATACAAACCGAGCTTGCGTTTGCCGTTTCAGAAAAGAAAATATTGAGAATTAATTCGACACTAACAATAAACCTTATGCTCCATATTATACTAGAAAATAGTGATGGTTCACCCAAATACTACCAACCTAGAGGGATTTGAGTTATAAAACTACAAAAATTCGTGGTGACACAAATAACAATAATAAGACCTGTAAAAGATAAGGAGGGTGGATTATATACCCTATTTTATCTATGATCATATACCCTAGTTTATCTATTAATATACAAGTCAAGAAATAGAAGTGAAGATATTCCCTTTTTGTCAATTGAATTGCCATTTAATGTGATCCAGCTTCCTAAAGACAGGTGCTGCTTGACAATACTTGTCTAAAAGTTAATGACACAAACTCAAAGTCTAACTATATCTTAACTTGCCCACAAAATATAGTTCTAGCTAACTATTGATTATATCTAACACACCTCATCAATGGTCAACCCACTGCGCTGAGTTGGAGTTGCGCCAACTCCTAGTTGTTGAAAGTTTTGATGTTGTCGTTTTACTCCAAGTGCCTTTGTGAAGATGTCGGCAACATTCTTTGATGTAGGACAATACTCAAGCTCCAGAATGTCATTATCTATTGGCTCCCACACATGGTGATACTTTGATTTGGAGTTGACTTTGTTTTGTTGTCTATCTATCGTCCCAAAACTTTTCAAAAATCTGTGTTGCATACTTTGGTTGTGACATGAAGATGCCAACAGAGGTTTGTCAAACCTCAATCCCAAGAAAGTAATGTAAAATCCCTAAGTCCGTCATTTCGAACTCAATTTCTAAATACTTGTGTGTTTGGCCAAAGCCCTCTTCATGATCACCTGTAAGCACTAGATCATCCGCATAAACAACGATGACGAATTTTTTCTCATCCTTTATTTCGACATACATCCTCGCATCGGAAGCACATTGCTAGGAAGTCGATTGATCGTAAGAAGCTATCTATCTTATTACTCCGAGCTCGAGGTGCTTGTTTTAGACCATACAATGCCTTCTTTAGTTTGCAAATTTCATTCTCTGAATTTGGTATCTCAAACCCTCTGGTGGTTGTGTCACATATCCCGCCTCCTTGAGATCCCCATTCAAAAATGCTGATTCGACATCCATCTAATAAATTGGCTATCTTTTCGAAGCGGCCAAAGCTATGACTGTTCGAATTGCTGCCATGCGAGCTGTTGGGACAAAGGTTTCTTGTACATCGAGCCCTTCGATTTGGGAGTATCCTTGTGCTACTAGCCAGGCCTTGAGTTCCTCCGAAGAACCGTCGGTTTTATACTTTGCTTTGCACACCCGTTTGATGCTTATCATCTTACTCTTTGTTGGTCTCTTTACTAATTCTCACGTGTTATTCTTGATGATATGGTTGTATTCAGATAGCATCGCCTCTTTCATTTTGGATTGGACATGGCTTCCTCCACCGAGGCGGCTCACTCGCTGAGCCTATGATGTCCACCATCAGAGCCATGTCAACAATGTGGTCAGAAGTTCTGCATTGCTCCGTTATTCTCTTTGATCTTCGTAATCCGTTAGTTGAACACCAACTTAGAAGTATGCTTGTTGCAATACTCACAGCATTTTGCTGATAAGAATAAACAATCTTGTTAAGTATTATGATTGAATGAAGAGAACCATCAATCATCACATGAGTTAAAGATAATTAATTATATATAGTTTGGTGAACCATAAAACAAAATCATGTAAGATTTTGAGAAAATATTGAGAATTAATTAGATAGGCAAATGGAATTAGTCACAGCGATGTATATCTAAGAATAAGCCTTCGATTCCATATTAAACTACGAAATGGTGATGGTTCACCCAAATGCTCACAAGCTAGATGGATTTGAGCTATAAAACTACAAAATTGGTGGTGACCTTTCTCTCAATGGAATCGTCATTTAATGTAATCGAGCTTCCTAGATACAAGTTATGCTCGATAGATAGTACTTCTCTTCAAGTCAATGGCGCAATCTCGAAGACTACGTACAGCTTGACTTGCCCGCAAAATATAGTTCTAGTTGACTATCGATTCTATCTAACAGGAATCTAATCACGCAATGGAAGTTGAGCACATCATCCCCGGTGTTTTTCACTCGTAAATTCGACAAGAGCATATCCGACATACGACCCAAACAAGAACATGTGGGATGATGATGATGATGATGATGTGACCAAAACTTTACTCTGGCATTTGAAGACTGACAATCCGGTTCTCACCCGCGGAATTGGGAGGCCTTCTTCACATCCAAATACCGAACCTGGGCGGCGTGAGCCCTGTGTCATCATCGGACTCCAAATGGGCTATGCAAAACCGCTCGTTCAGCTTCCGCACCGTCTCTGACCCTTTGAACCATTGGCCCAGCGCAACATAGCACAACAACGGGCAGGCCATGACCAATGCAACCAACCCTGGCCCTCTCACGAATCGACAGTAAGTGACCTTCAAGCTTCGCATGCGCCTACATTTCGACAGGTTAGACAACCCTTGGTCAGTCACGCGTGTACGACGCAGACTCAGATGAGCCAGATTTCGACACCCCTTGGCGATCGCATCGAGGCCCGCATCACTGACGCCTTCGCATCCATCTAGATCGAGCGATTCCAGGGTCGGGAACCTGGCAATTATCGGGGCATCAGAGATCAGCTTGCAGTTCGCTAGGCTCAACACCTTCAAGTGTCTGACTTTGGACGCAATGACGACCAAGCTAAGGTCATCCACTTGGGTAGAGCCCAGGTTCAAGGAGCGCAAGTTGGCACACTTACCGATCCCAGACAAGCCGAATGGCGATGGCCCGATGAATCCGAGCAGATCGAGCGATTCGAGGCAGCTCCCGCTACCTTGCAGCAGCGTCTGGAGCTCATCCTCATGGATCGCCGCCGATCTCAGCACGAGATGGGTAAGATGTCGAACCCCCGAAAGGCTAATACCGACTTGCTGTGCAGAGCTCTTGGAGCAATTATCTAGCGGGAGAGATCGGATCGACTTGCAATCCATCAGGCACCGCAGGGAAGCACCCTTCAGCTTCGCAGCATCGACGTGGAGCTTCGCCAACCGAGGGCAGCGTCGGACGAGCTTTGCAAAGGCCGCGTCGCCGATGGGCTTGATGATGGAGATCTCCTCGAGATTCGGATTCGATTCGACGAGAGCGACAATCGTTTCCTCGGAAGGCAGCCAGTGATCTGCCTCGACCCTGAGGCATGTCAATGTGGTGATGCTTGCCATAGCTCTGAGATCTACGCTGCTAGCCTTCGGAGAGATCCGAGTGTTATATATAAGCCAAACTTGACCGATTGTGATTGACTCGCCTCGTCAAAGGGTTAGCGAACGGAACCGAATGGTTGGTGCCCCAGATGCTGAGGATCTGTCCAAATGTGGGTCTTCGACATCCAGATGGAAGATTGTAAATACTTGATCGGGGTAAGGACATGGCATGGTGTCATACACGACAAGGAGTGGTCAGATCAAAGTCGGGCGAAAGCAAGTTTCGGCTAATCAGTCCTTCTGAACGATGAGAGGAGATAATCGAGTGGCCTAAAAGCAGCTGTTAACATATCTGTCTTTCTTTCTTTCTTTCTTCTTCGTTCTTCTTCGTTCTTCTTTCTTCTTGTACAGTTTAGTTTGCTCGTTTCGATGCTCGTGACCTCATCATGTCCATGTGTCGAGAGCTAAATTCAACAACTTCGATTACGATTTCCATTACGCCGATCCGGCCGATCCGATCCGATCCGATCGCCTTCCAGAGTTTGAGTTCAAGCCTAGATCATACATTGAGATTGTTGATTCATTGAAAGGCCAAATGCATTTTGGCTCTTCTTTGAGAAAAATGCCCACATGATGATGCTGTTGTCCCCTGTTTCCACCATAGCTCCTCCTTCCCCTGCTCCACCTGCAGCAACAGCTCCCCCTTCTAGAACCCCATTGATCCTCAGCCATGGCAGACCTTCTTCTTCTTCTTCTTCTTTTTCTTCTTCTTCTTCTTCTTCTTTTTCTTCTTCTTCTTCTTCCTCCTCCTGCTTCTCTCTCCTTCGCTCCACGAGCTCATGCATCAGACACGGTGCAAGAACCAGACCCACGCCCTCCCGCCCTTCTCCTTTGCCCCCTCCTTGCTGCTCCCCCCCCCTCGCCGATGCTCCTCTCGAGACTGGGCAACTCACCGACCTGCTGGAGGCAACCGAATCTAATGGGAACTTTGTGAACTGGTTCAGGGAAGCTTGGCCATACATACAATGCCATCAAGGTAGTACCTTCGTTCTTGTCATCTCTGCTCAGATCATGGAAAGCTCCCACTCGGAGAGCATCTTTCAGGTATGCGCCATGTTTTCCGCTTCCTTTTTGTGATTTAACGGGAAACAACAGGACCCAAAAGCTGCAGTCTGCTTTCTTCTTTGATGCCTTCCACTATTGTGGGAATGAATTGGCCGTATCCATTTTTCTTGCATTCTTTTATTGCCTTCTTTGAGGAGATGCCAATGTGTCGATTGTAATGTGTCAAGTCACGTATTCATTGTTCTATTGGCTGAATTCTTTCTTCTTCGCGCTGACACATCTTTATTGCCCTTTTGAAAATTAGGAAATGTCTGAAAATACAAAAAGAAAAGACACAATGCGATTTTTTTTTTGGTAATGAATTATGGTACTTGTATTATTATGCAGTAATTTTTCTTGATGTTTTGGAGTTCTAGCAGGAACTTGCCCAATCATTGTTGGTCTTCATATTTCATTATCCTGCATAGTAGGCCAAAGTCTTTTTTTTTCTTAAGTTACAGTGGTATCTCCCGTTAAAAGCACAACGTGAAAACGGATCCTTCTATCGATTGGCAAAATTAGCAGTTATGTTCTGCTATTCAGTTGTGTGCATGGATATAGATGATTGTCAATGTAGGAAGGCCTGATGGCAAATGCATCTTGTAATGTGTTCAAAAAGTGTACGATCATGTTCAGATGAAGACAATATGAAGTGCATTTGAATGAGGATGATTCATTTCTGCTTATTCTATGTGATTGGAACCACTCTTGCATCAACAAACGAACAATATGTATCTCCTTGTTCATCAAGTTATGACATCTATCTTTGCACATTGAGTCATCATAAAGCACCTTTGCACATTTATCTAAAGCCCAAGGAAAGGCCAATTGTGTGCTAGGTTGCCAACTTTTTCGATGCTTATTTATTTCTTGCATTATTGACCCATTTGATTCAAATTTAGCCACTTCTTTTCCCCTGCAAGTTGCTGCAAGCTTCTGTTGTTTTTGTATACAAACATGTAAATTTTCTCTGTATGTCTTTCCGCTACCACAATATCTGATTCATAAGCCCATGAAGTTCCCAGCTTATGAAGTATTGTTTCTTTTCATGCAGGATCTTTCTCTTCTTCGTGGACTAGGCAACAAGCTCGTCATTATACCAGGGACACATCTGCAGATTGACAAACTTTTGGAAGAAAAAGGTTGTAAAAATATACATATTTCAACATAATTGTTAATAACCACCTTGTCCATTACTGAAAAACTTCTATTTGTAGCACTTAAATTTAAAATATGTGGAAGTAAGCCTACGAGGTTGTGCCCTTAAGGATGTTTGTTATAGTATTTCTATATTATTCTGAAAACAAACCATAGTAGATGCACATATCCGCATGGGTACAAATTTTGTGAATGTATCCATCTGGAATCTATATTTCTTTTATAGGGAGAATGTGCATCTTTCTGAGAGGACATACTAATTGAATCAAATGGAATAGTTGGAATTAATGTTCTGATCGAGGATACAAACGGAAAATTTATCGTTGCATTGCTTAATTATAGCACCCAGAAGACAATGTTTCATGATGTAAGTGTATAGGTTGTAGGTTAGGTGTGCCTTGTGCAGGATGTATTGTTCAATTATTTCTTGCTACCTGTGCATTTAAACTAAAACTAAATAGGACATCTGAACTATCTCATCTCAATAAAGTGGATGGAAAATCTACAAGAATTATCTTGTTTTCCCGATTAATCCATTTTCATCTTCTGCTCATATTCAGTACGGAATCTAGGTATTAGAATACACGAGAGACTTCTGCTTACTTACCCCCACTTTTAATATTAGACATTCTATTGATTCAAAATTTTTGTGGTATGTAAAATATTTCAGTGATAGATGTTGATTGTATTTTCTTTGATGATTTAAAGTCTTTTGTAGGTCATAAACCCAAGTATGTAGGGCCATATAGGATCACGGATAGTGTGGCATTGGAAGCTTCCATGGAGGTGGCAGGGAAGTTTCGGCTAGCAATTGAGGCCAAACTATCCTCCCAACTGTCTATTCCTGATCTACGACGCCATGGTGAGAATGACAGATGGCATGCTGGAGTTGGTGTTGCAAGCGGAAACTTTATCGCTGCAAAGGTCTGCTTCTTACTTGGCATAGAATTTTCTTATAATATGGAATCTTCAGTAAAAGGAATTTGTTCTAAGTTATTTTGTTCTACTGTGGAAGGGTCCACATATGATTCCAACGTAAGTTATATATGAAGATAAATGCATACAACAATTATTTAATGGAGCTAGCAAAATCTCAGAAAAATAAAGTACGAATGTTCATTTCTTCAATTTGACATAGTTCATATTCATTTCCTAAGATTATGTCTTAATGGTGAATGTGCTATTTTCATAAAAAAATTAATCGTAATCTATTTGACTCTATGGCATATAATTTGAGTGTAATGTAGGTATATTTCAAAACGACAGTTGGTAACGGATATTTTCAATGATTCTCTAACGCTTGCTATCTGTTTCAATCTCTAATGAATCAAGATGCACTGGAATCTGAATCGGTGCGTACGGGCATGAATATGTTCTCTTTTGTAATAAAATGGAAATTACCACCAAGAAAAGAAGAATCATACCATGGTATGATCCCAAACAGTAGAAAGAAAGAAAGAAAGTCGTATTAACATCTTTTTAGAGGCCAAAATGATCTATCAGGGGCAACCTTCTTATTGAAGATATCTAGTTGAGGGGTCACCAAGGAGTCATGGAGCATAGATAAACCGTTGACATCCTGATCTCATGCTTTTCCAGATGGCTGCACATTTCTCATCAGATATAAAGAAACAGGTGTGGACTTGGGTGGGTGTGACTGTCAATGATGCGGGTGGGGGGTCTGAGTAAGAAAATTAGTCTTTTCCCTTGTTGATTGGCATCCATAAATTCGTCTTATAATCTACTTAATGGCCCGTTGTCTCTGTGAACACATAGAACACTCACTCTTTTATTTATATTCTCAGCATTATATATACTGCAGTCATGCATGCCTGGTATAACATATAGGAGGGTATAGGGTATGCCATAAGAGATGACATATCTTGATAGCAAGGGATCTATGATAGCCATCTTTTCTGTTAAAGTTCCGAACAATCTCATTTAACGTTGAAGTTCATCTTTCACTAAAACCCATAGAGAAGTTTCATGATTCTGGGCTTTTATTTTGAGCCAAAGTTAAATATTATGTATGAATGGGTTATTTCACTTTTTGTGAAATTCTGCTGCCAATTAAGCTGCCTTTAGAGATTCTGTGAGCAACATGCAAAATTCTAACACTGAAGCCTGATATGCACCAGTGTACATATATATAGAGGGAGAGATGTATATTTCACAGTCTACTTCCTGGTGAATTCTCATGGAATAATTGTGGAACTGATCAACAGAGGAGAGGTGTCGTGGATGGCATAGATTTTGGAGCAACTGGTGAAGTTAAAAGGATAGATGTTGCTCGTATAAAGAATAGGTTAGATGACAACTGCATTGTGATCCTCTCCAACCTTGGATACTCAAGCTCCGGAGAGGTCCTCAACTGCAAGTATGTGCTCCTCGCTGCCACAAACAATCCATCTGGTGTTTGATAAACTCTTTATTCCTATTATGTACAAAATAGTCGATTGATAAATATTTCGATGAAATCCAAATACAATGCTTTTTCCAGTTTAAGTTTGTGTTTGAGATCTTAATGAAGAATGCTTCTGGTGCAAGCTTGGATTCTTGAGAATGTTAATGCACATATATCATCCATGTTATTGCTCTTATGGAAAAACAAATAAAACTAGGATTTTGACCTGCTATTCTTGCCTTGTATCCATTTCGCAGCTCATACGAAGTTGCAACTGCATGTGCAATAGAACTTCAAGCTGATAAATTGATCATATGTATAGACGGTCCTGTGTTAGACACAAATGGAGAAGTTATTAGGTTTATGACTCTCCAAGGAGCTGATGCGCTTATCAGGAATCGGGCAGAGCAAAGTGAAACTGCGTCAAATTATGTTAAAGCAGTTGCAGGCATTGACTATATGAGGAGTTTAGGTGTTACAGCATCAAATGGTTGTGAGGAAGACACTGCTGTTAATGGTTCAACATATAGTATTGTAAAGGAGGATGAAAGCTCGAGAAATAGTCAAAATATAGATGGTATTGAACGAGGCCAGGGACTAGCGATCGGTGGGGAGGAAAGACTATCAAAAGAACATGGATATCTATCCGAACTGACAGCTGCAGTCTTCGTTTGCCGAGTAGGGCAATAGCAGTGGCTTTTTGTTTTTTTGTACATGCTTCAATTCATTTAACTATGCATACTCATGGTGGATATCTTTATAGGGAGGTGTGCGAAGAGTACACCTGCTGGATGCAACAATCCAGGGAGCATTACTGTTGGAACTCTATACAAGAGATGGTATAGGTACCATGGTAGCAAGGCAAGTTTGCAAGGCCGTGTGAAGTAGATTATAAAAAGAGCATGTGTAAACTCATGTTGACTACCAAGATGCAACTCTGATACTTGTAAATTGATATAGCCCCTGGATCATTCTTTACTTTAACAGTGATCGATATGAAGGAACAAGAGCAGCTGAAGTAGAGGATGTGCCTAGGATTAAAGAGCTACTGCAACCTTTGGAGGAAAATGGGATCTTAATAAAGAGGTCTCATGAACAGGTGATTTTTGGTTTTTTATATCATTTTAACTTTGGATCTTTCCGTTGATGATTGTATTGCATAAGAATTATTTAGCTGATGATTTTATGCCATGGACAACTGATTGAACTTCGTTACTTGTCAACCACGATTATTAGTTAAATTCATGTTGCAGGGATCTCATGTAATTTTGTTACTAAGCACGTATGTTCTTATGCCTGCCATCCAATCACTGTTCTGAACAAAGCTTTTACATTTATGCACAGTGTCTGCAACTATTCACTGAGCTTTTTTGACAGTCCTACAATACATCATGCTACTATTATTTCTACATCTGAAGGAATTTTTGATATTGGAGATCCATCTTTTTCATTTCATTCTGATGGGAATCCCTGACCTTGCAAATTACTAACCTCTTGTACAATTTGCTTTACAGCTAATGCAGGAAATTGGGTCTTTCATAGTGGTGGAAAGGGATGCATGCCTAATAGCTTGTGGGGCCCTGATTCCATTCGATGAGGAGAAGTGTGCAGAGATTGCAGCACTTGCTGTTGCTTCTGAGTGTAGAGGCCACGGTCAAGGAGACAAATTGCTTGGTAGAGTTTGTAATAATCATCATAAGATCTACTGGTATATGTTTGGGTTGACTAATTGCTTTGGGGTTGATATCTTCTACGTGATGTCAGATTACATGGAAAATAAAGCGCTGAAAATGGGGCTGGAGAAGCTGTTTCTATTGACCACCCGAACAGCTGACTGGTATCTTTTATGCATCATATAATTTTCAAATGTTTTACTTTTCTAGTGGGTCTTTTCATAAGTTAGGATCACTGTTAAATACTCTTGTTTTATCTATTATGAATCGCAGGTTTGTGCGACGAGGATTTTCTCAATGCACTATCGACTGTATTCCCTACAAAAGGCAATCAACAATAAACTTGGCTCGTGGTTCAAAATACTATGTCAAAAACTTGATAGTGAAGCCAAAAGCATGATCTGCCATGCGATGCAATATCTAGGATTTGTAATGATCGATGCCTTTGTAACCAGCTTATTAACTTACTCTCAACTTACATTTCACCAAATTCGTATTGTGGGAGTACATTACCCAAGTCATATCAATTAGGAAATAATGAGAAAATGTTGGTTCTGTTCAATAATCTGAGTATGTAAACTTTCTACACACTACAAACTTTGCCTCTAGTTATTCTGGCATCCAAAAAACATTCTAATCTTTTAGAAATTTCCTTGCATGTTTTAAGATTTGAGGAACATTCTTTTGACTAGGCATAGACATTGAGACAACCATGTATAAGCAATGTAACTCTGCAATGTTCATGGTTGTGTTGCTGAGAATCATTCATTTTTGTGTTCAATAGACCGCATAACAGTGGGGACGTTACAAAATTTTGGGTTTTCAACAATTTCCCATTCCCCCACTGATTTCCTTTCATATTGTTAATGTACAAAGTCATGATTTAGGTTATCACACATTGATTTGTACCTCGTGTTCTGATAATATATGTATATCATGCCTTATATTTACAGGAGGTTCTCATATAAGTACTGAAGAGAAAAATGAAAATCATTTAAACATATTTTGTCCCATAATAGAACACAACGTCTCTTGTAACTGTTGCTTGTTTCTGGTAAATACTCTTTGTACAGGAGAACCATTCTAGGAAACAGAGCAGAACCACATATTAGAAACTTTATGAGAGTAAATATGAAAGGATCTGTAGTTAGAAGCTCTTACCATAAAAAACATAAACATCGGTACAGAGCGCACTGCATAAAAGCTGGCAAGATCCTACAGACAGTACACGACCCACTTAAACCATTATTGCGTAACGGTGGTTCAAACTGAATACAAGCATCAAGCAATGATTGTGTATGAAAATGAAGATTTACTTGCAATTGGACATCAATCTGGAAATGACAATGAGCAGCACTCACCGTTAGCTCATCATATTCATCTCGAACATTGTGTTTCAAATAAACGATTTTGCTACTAGTCTCATCAATAAAACAGTTTTCTTCACAACCCTGCATTGATAAATTAGAGAATGAAGATTGAATGAATGCTGCATGCATATAGCAAAAGTTTACAAATTAAACATTAAATCTCAAGTCTGCAATGTTTAAATTGGATATGAAATGCAAACAAGACAAACCTTTTTACATAATCTGATGACTTGAGGCAAAAGGTATTTACATGCACCACAAGAAGGGCTATAAAAATCAATCATCACCTGAGAAAAAAACAATAATGGCATGGACGAACAGAAAAGAAAGAAGCATAAATAAAAGAAAAGATTCCATGGAATGATATGGCTCCCTCCCTCCATCATAATGGAAAGGGAAAAATGATTTATAAAGAGCGATACCAGTTGTTGAGCTTCGTCTGCTGCATCTAGGATTTTTTCAAACTCATTATAGTTGCGTACTTCTCGAACACAATCAAGAGGACAAGTCCGATTTGCCTCCTCTTCTCGTGCCTCAGACTCCTATCATGCAGAAATGCTGTTGAGTCAATCTAGCGTACATTGGACAGCAAGTTGCACGCTTGTGCAGGAAAACTTTGACATTATCGAGATGAAAGTTTCAAAACAAAACTTCACATCATTTTCTCAGGAGCAGCTTTTACAGGAATGCACAATCAGCATCATCTTACACAAAGTCATAAAGTTAATCCAACGCTTGAACAAACAAAGCATAGAAGTGCGCGATCATTTGCATGAAAGATTCAGATCATCAAGAAGTTCTCAGGGTCATGTTAAGTGCTTATAATAAAAAACAGTAGTTCCACAATGCACAAATATGTCGTGCAAAAGTTTCACGTTGTTGATTAGTCCAATATTCATGAAAACCTTACAAAAAAGATTTACAAGTTCTTTCCAATAACTAAGACCTAAAGAGTTCAGACAAGAAGGTTTTTCATACGAACATTTCACGATATCTATGAACAAATGCTCTGAATGGATCTAGGGCTTATGGTTATGTCATGTAGTTCAAATTTTTATCTCAAAAGGTGCAAGAGCTATTGTCAAGTAAGTGAGGAAATGTGTATGGGCATGATACATAAAACATTAATTCAAGATTTTCCTTCCCGATTTTCTTTCTCATTTCGTCAGCCTATCAAGCTTGGTGACTATCATAATGGGCAACCTGTGGCAGCTGAACACATTTAATCATTCACTCAACAGAGGATGAAATCTATAATCCGACCTGCTTTTCCTTATGTCCCACCTCTTTGTTGATCTGCCCTCTGTTCTCTACTTTAGACACTACTAAGGGATCAGGATACTTCTAGCGCCAGCAGATTCACCATTTTTAATGCTGCCTTGGGTATTTATTCTATCTTACATCACGGGATCACTAGAACATATTGTTGCATAAATCACTAAAACCCCAGGGATGTCAATGACAACCTCACCCCACTATCACAGAAACAAATGAGAGCCACTGTTGCCTCCTGAGTAACAAAACATATCATAGTAACCCTTTTTATCTAGACAGATCTGATGATAACGTGTCACAACACATCCCAAAATTTCACTTTTTAGTGTTAATGATGGCCATCTACTAAGTCAAAGATGAGATATGTGTGTGTGTGTGATGCTTAAATCTCGTAGGGGATTATATGAAAATGATTATTGACTTACAGCAAAACCCAATCAAATTTTGCAAATCATAGAAAATATTCCTCCCCTAAAACATACTAAATTAGTATAGCCAGCTCGATTAATGTGTCATTTTTTAATGAGATGCACACTGGTTAAGAATGATCAATCACATTGATGTGGATATCACAGGTTTTCCATAAATTCTGGTAAAGACTAGCCTTCAAAATAATCCACCTTTTCTTTATCTATCCTAACAGTCCTCAGCTTTCATAATTTTCTCGAACTTCCTAGGCTTAAACTCCCTTAATTCGAGAAAAACCGACCATAGACACCAGAAGTCTCATATTCTTGAGCAAAACATCCGAAAATGCATTCATTTGCTTCAAAACATGACGAATTTTAGTACTTCCATTACTTTCCTTTCTTTTTTCTTCATCATTTTCCCATGTTGCTCAAAAATAGTTGCAATGGGGCCATATAATCGCCCGAAAAATCCTCGCAGATAGCAAATACAATTTCATAGAGGGCAAGCGGGTCGATGAGGGAACTACAGAAGACACAGTAGAATTTCCCATTCTTTCCCTAGGGATACGATGGTGCACATTTTGTGCAGAAAATTCCTTCCTAGTCGATAAAAGAGAGAAAAAAAGAAAACGTAGATAAACAAACCGAAATGACGCGTTTCTACATTTCGTAGAGGCGGGTAGGGTGAAGCTAGCTGACCGACTGGTTTCGGAGCAGATCCTCGAAATAGCGGTGCCGATCGATACGAATCCCAGCGGAGATGGCGAACATAGTCCGAGAACGAGGAGGAGGAGGCGGAGGGAGGAAGCCGTACGTTCGTCCTCTCTGCAAGTTACTGGCGACGGGGCCAGGAGAAGCGGGAGAAGATCGAAGCGGAGGGAGGATTCCTGGTGTGCACGCCATAGCCGCCTGCTGCAGAGGAGGGGGAGCGAAGAACAAGGTGAGGTTTAATGAAACTACAAAATTAGCCTCCGGTTTTGGTTAATTCCCCAACTTACCCCTCTTCATGTATGTGTATGTGTGTGGAGATCTGGAGTGTGGTGAATGATGTGGATGTGGATGATGTGGATGTGGATGATGTGGATGCTGATGTTGGTGTGCATGTGAATGTAGGTGTGGACATGTGGATGTGCATGTGCATGTGGATGATGTAGATGATGGATGTGGATGTGGATGTGGATGTGAATGATGTGGATGTGCATGTGCATGTGGATGATGTAGATGATGGATGTGGATGTGGATGTGGATGTGGATGTGAATGATGCGGATATGGATGTGGATGTGGATGATGTGGATGCACATGTGGATGAATTGGATGTGGATGTGAGTGGTGTGGATATGCATGTGGATGTGCATGATGTGGATGTGAATTATGCGGATATAGATGTGGATGATGTGGATGCGCATGTGGATGAATTGGATGTGGATGTGAGTGGTGTGGATATGCATGTGGATGTGCATGATGCGGATGCGGATGGCACTGCTCATTCATTCCTGATCCGATTCGGCATCTGCTTGCTCGGAAATGTTATGTTCGTATTTGCCTCCTAAAGCCTACTCTTCTGCTTGTCACCGACTGTTTTCACTCGACTTGCTAGAGGCCTTATGATTAGGTTCTCCATCCATCGCGATCTGACTTGTTCTAGCGGCTAGATGGACCTGGAATTTCCTCACTGGAATTGTTGATGACGCTAGGGGCCCGATCGATTTCGATCGGGGACTTCATGAAAGTAATTGACGGTGGCTTGAACCCCAGACATAGTTTTGCCGATACCACCCGACATTCGTTGGTAGATACTAAGGAACTGTATGTTACGGTGGAAACTGGGCAAAGGTTGCATTGCAAGCTCAGGTTGCATGAACCCAAGAAAACATGCGTGTGCTGATAATCTCCTCTGTTTCTCTAGTTTGTAGCACCTTTAGAAGCAAAGTTCCTTTCAAAGCGATGGCATAAGTGTTTACGGAGGGAACACAGATGCGATGTAACATCTACTTGTATATACACATAGAACGAATTCAAATGTATGCATTGTGAAGCGGGAAGTGTGAGAGAAGCACAATACATAGAAAGGAAGAAACCACGAGAACTTGAGCAAATAGAGCAAATACGTGGAGACAAATTAACACAAACAGATGCGATAAACATTATTATGCGCTCATAAGCTCCATGAAGCTCTAGATAGAATAATAGCAGTGTCAAGCGACCTACTGACTGATTGCATGCAGAAGAACTAGAAAGAGGCAAGACATATGACTTGAAGATATTAGAGGGGGAGACAAAGTTATAGATCGAGAGATTGATGTGGTTTTAAAACGAAAATACATTTCTAGCAGTTCATGCTTTTTTTTTTCTGTACAATGATTGATGAAGATGTCAGGTAGATTGTTAAAACGACATGGGATAGCTACATAAAAGAAATTAACTCACAATGAATGTCACATTTTCAATGGGTTTTCAATGAAGGTGGTCTAACTTTATCACCACTATCGTCTAAGGTTATGTTTGTTATCAACCGGTTCAGAGTTGAAAACGTGAGAAGGGGGGGTAACACCGATTGTCTATATACCAGATCAAACCTGCTCATGGTGTTATATAGAAAATCGGAGCAAAGGTTTGATCCGATACGTTTATATAATTTACGAGAGGGGTAACTGAAGAGTCTTCTCCATTTCACGCACACATACACGAGTCGTGCACGCAACCAACCCTAATCTAAATACAAAGCGTACACACTGGGACACGACATGGATAACAATGCTTGAGTTTTTTTTTTTCTATCGTAGGTAGTTAGGTATGTAACGGAATCGGAGGTTCAAGGAACGAATGGTGTCTCATTCGACGCGCTTTCTAGAGTTTCTCTCAATCAATAATAAGTCTGTAGTTATGTACACGATAAAAAGCGGGGAGTCGGTCGATCTGGCGGTTTTCTGGACGCTCTGTCTGCAGAACAGCTGCTTCATCATGCGATTCAGTGTCACGGAGCTATATTCCCGTAGCCATCGAAGCAGCTACGACGACCAAGGTTAAATTACTTCATCTTCTTCTTCATACGGATCATCGTGCTGTTTAACGCGGACTCGGATTTACGGGAAACTGAAAAAAAAATTGGGAGGAATATGAACCCTTATGGCAAAAAACCCAAAAAATCAATACCCAGGAATGAATCAGTCAGGAATCGAACTCTGGTGCACTAGTGGCAGAAAGAAACAGCTGAAGGGAAGAGGGGCCATATTTGTAAATATATCTAACCACAGGCACATGAATGGAAAAAAACCACAGAACCAACCAGAAATCAGAAAACCAGAAGCTGAAGCCCCAAGTGTAGCAGACATGGCCACGACGACTCCCCCTCCGACTCCATCGCTCCCCCCTGCCGTCCCCTCCTCGATCCGTTTAATTGTTCAGGTGATAACAAGCCCCTCCCTACCTCTCTCTCTCTCTCTCTCTCTCTCCATGTTTCGATCGCCCGTCGTTTTGCCATATTTTCCCAGGAAAAATCTCGGTCCAACGTTTTGCTCCCTTGTCGTTTTTTGCTGTTTGTTACTGAAAATTGTCTAGGATGTGAAACTCTCGGCGAGGTAAATCCTCAGAAACACGTCATTTTGAGGTTGCTCCTTTTCTGTCTCGTTTTTTTTTGTCTCTTTCCTCGGTTCGTTGTTGATGGTACGCATATGTATTTGGTGGATCCTCGGGAATGAGCATCCCGAGACGAGAGTGATGGTGTCAAAACGAGTGAAAATTCTCGTATTTGGCATCTACACAGAGGTATTATGTTCTTGATTTGGTGTAGCCGAGATGATAAAAAGATTGTTAATTATGTGGACGCTTATCAAATCGGGAAGAATATCGTGAACAAGGTAGGTCTGAGGTTTTAATTTGTGTAAAAATTGCTGTTTGAGATGCTCTGTTCTTGTTGAATGCCACATTGATTGTCATATCTTTGGGATTATTAATTAGTATGCAAAATGGTTGTATCCGGCTTGCATTATGTTACGAATGATCTCTAGCATTCATGTATCTCAAGTTATTTCGTTATCAAGCTGCGAAATATTGTTGTGTGGCAGTTCGTGCTCTGAAAAATCTGTTCTTCCTGTGATGTTGTACGTGAACAATGGTTCTATTTGAGGTTTGGTTGCTATGGATGAGGAATGTTGTTGCATCTGTCTGGGATGTTAATACATTTAGAAAGTGTTATAGACTATATTACTGTTAAGGGCGTGAACCTTGTATCTGTTATGTTCATGATTCATGTGAATGTTTCTATAGCTGAGTCTATGTGCCGTTACTATTGTAAAAATTCTTGTATCTGAGGTGTTACCAATGGTTGAAAAACATGTTTGAGCAAAATCAATGCATAGTCTGACAAGATGCCGAGAAATTGGACATCGTTATGAGATGATGGTGCTAATGTTGTGACACACAAAACGTCACAGGTTAGTATCTTTTAATTGTTGGAGATGTATCAGCTGCCCTTTGGAAGCATCATCTGTGAGAATTTGAGATTAGAATCTTACATGAAATATGCCAAACCGATCCTCAACCACCTCTCATTAATAATGGCATTTAGCTACAAATTACAACCACGGATTTCATCGATAAAGCTTTGCCATCAGCTTTGTGCAAATAGTGTGACACAAGTTGGATTTGACGATCAAGAGCATCAGAATTGAGATGTTGTTTTCTTTCTGTCAGATATTTACTTAAATGACATTGAGAACTGTTGTATTTGTAGTGTCTCTTTGAGATGTTGTTTATGTTCTTTTGATAGATTTAATGTGGCCGTGTCAGTGCAAGAATACCTCACCAAAAGCGATCAATACTCTGGGAGTTTGTAACCTTGGACAGATTTATTGTTAATGAACACAATGTCGTTGTCGGAAGTGAAAGATAGCATTGTTGATGACAGTAAACATGGATTTAAGGAAGATGAATCACCTCTACTTGCTGGGAAAGAGAAGGAAAAACGTTTAGGCAATGGCGATGCTCAGCTGAAGGATCCCAAGAAGATGGAAGAAATTCTTAAAGAAATGGAAGCAAAGTATGCTGCATATGTAAGAGAAGACACATATGGAATCATGGGAAAGGGAGATCTTTCAATTAGAGAGAAAGCAATTCTTGTACTTGCTTTGCTTGTCCTTGTGCCAGTGAAGATCATTCTTATTTTTTCTATCTTGGTAACCTATTACGTCATATGCAGAGTGTGCACCATGTTCATACAACTTGAACATACAGACTTTGACAAGAAGGATAGCCTTTTGACAAAGGGTAGCGCTAATGAGGAGGATACAAGTGTTAATCATAACTTTTCACAAGGCAATTATGCAAATTTGAGTGGTGTTCGAAGATCAATCATTGTACACACAGGGAGGGTTTTTTCGAGATGTCTCCTGTTCATAGTAGGTTTCTATTCGATCAAAACCACCAGGGGGGATTTTCAACCAAATGGAAAAGCCTATGAGGTAAGAGTAGGAAAGGACAATATCATTTGCTTTGATGTGAACCGATTCTGATTCTAATATTTGAAATTCAATTCATCTCCTGAACATTGTACTTTTCTTTGCTGCCGTACATAAAAACATAAATCATGTATACCGAGGAGTAGCTCATTCAATTGAAACTTCATGGAAACCAAGTTTGTAATCCGGAAATAGTCAACAAAATCCGTTATTCACAGATATCCACATGGCATTTAGAAACTGTGTCATGTATGCATGAATAGTAAATAATTGTTCTGCTATCTTCATGTTGTGAGAAGAATGCTTTAATGGATAATATGAGCCATCTGCTTTCTTACGTAAAGTCCTTGGAGGCTTATTCTGAATATCCCATCTATAATGATTCACACATACAGGTTGGTGATTCGCGTACTGCAGATCTCCGACCTTGTGCCATAGTGTGTAATCATGTATCATATGTAGACATACTGTATCAGATGTCAGCTTCATTTCCTAGCTTTGTTGCAAAGGTAAAGTTAGTCGGCTGTATTTTGTTTCTGTATGATGGTGGAAAGTTCCTTACATCAACTTGTTTCCTTCTTTTCTGTTCATGATGGTGATGGTTTTCTGTAAAAAGAGATCGGTTGCTGATCTGCCTCTCGTTGGTTTGATCAGGTTTGGTATCCTCCTGTGTGGTATACTTTCTGTACAATCCAAAAGTTCCCTTTCTTAAGCTGTAAATGGATTGTTTGTTTGACATTTGCAGCAAGTGCTTAGGGTGTATTTATGTACAACGTGAAGATAAAACCTCAGGATTCAAGGGTGTTTCTGGTATAGCCTTCACTTAATGGCTGCTGTCAACTGATGTTTACCTTTCTCAACTGTGTTAAAATATGATTGAGATGCTATTTATAGCTATTGAAGGTGCAAAAATATGGCATATATGTTCTGATTAAGGGTGTTGATAATAATTGAGTATAGAATAGTATGACATGCATGTTTTTTGATGAGTTTATACACCTTGCCATTTGGGCTTTTACTTGAAACAAGTGAAAAAAGTACAAGATACAGTATGTACGCAATATCAAGATATTATAGGCTCTGGGATACAGGCTTTCCCATACACATTGTATTTTTCAAAAGTAGAAGCAAAAGGGAAAAAAATGGAAAAAGTTAAATCAACCAAAGATTCAGTTGTCTAAGGAGTGGAGACTTTTGCTTATTAGTTTAAATCCTCCCTCTACCAGAAACTTCATCTTAGTTCTAATGAGCCCTTGTTTTTTGCTTTTCTATTGTCTTCTTTGATTTTTTACATTTAAAACTTTTAGGGATTCTTCAGAAAAGGTTGGAACTAGCATCCAGTAGTAGCGATGCACCGACAATGATGCTTTTTCCTGGTTCGGTATTCAATTTCCTCATTCATGTTCAGTCCTTATGTGTTTATATAGTCATCTGAGTTTCCTTTATGGATGTTTTTGAATAACCAGAAGGGACAACGACAAATGGCAGCTACATACTTCCATTCAAGACTGGAGCATTTCTTGCAGGAAGGCCAGTGCAACCAGTTATCTTGAAGTATCACTACACTCGATTTAGTCCTGCATGGGACTCCATATCTGGGGTAAGTATCCAATTTCATGCAGTCATGAACTTTGGTTTGATATTCCTTTTATACTGGAAGCTCGTAGCAAATGTGCAAGAGGTCTCTTGGTACAAGACATTACATGTAAATTACTATCTGATGCACCCCTATCATTTGTAAATGTAACAATGATCTTAAAAAAGTTGAGTCATTAAGAGAGAGACATAAAATTTAATACCTGATCAACCTTTGGCAGAACCAAGTGTTTCAGCCTGCACAAAAACTGTATAACCAGGATGGCTTCTAAACAAGTAGACTGCCTGCCATCTAGTGACAGTGATAAAAGGAATAGCCAGCCTATATTAGATAAAAGGAATGTAAAAACAGATGATGAGTAAGCTCATTCAGAGTTTTCAAGAGCTTCTAAACTTACATGCCTTAACCTCACTATCTTGTTTCGTAATTGGACTGTCAAATTTAGATATATGAAATGCATCAAATGGATAATGGGTACCACTAGGTATGGAAAAAACTAATTGATAAAGAAACATTCTGTGTTTTAATTCTTCTATCAGATTTCCAACGTGAAACCTCCCAAGCCATTAGGCAACCTTTGAGTGAGACAGTGCTAATAATGTAAATAACATTGTTAATATTTAAACACTACTCAGGTACGGCATGTGGTTTTGCTATTGTGTCAATTCATAAATCACTTGGAAGCTGTCTGGCTTCCGGTATACATTCCATCAGAAGAGGAAAAAGTTGATCCAAAGCTCTATGCCAACAATGTACGGAAGTTAATGGCAGTTGAGGTAAATATTGTAAGCAAAGCTTTTGCACTGGAGGATCACGTTTGTTCTTTTGAGAAGCATTCTCCTTCTCTTGACCACAATTGTATTTAGCCTGTTCCTTCTAATGTATTTATGTGAAACAGTGTCCTTCTACAGCTTTTCGTCATATCCTTTGTCTCATTACGATGGAGTTCCACGACAAGGATGACTTTTATCGCATGATGTGGTGGTGTAATGCATTTGCATTCTGTTTGCAGGGTGGCCTTATTCTATCTGATATTGGATTGCCTGAAAAGCGAATATATCATTCTTTTTTGAACGGTAACTTTATTGTGCTAACATCCTACCATTTTGTTTCTCTTTTCCAGTTCATATTAAGCTAATGCTTCAATGTCTTGTGCAGAATATCTAAGCTCCATAACTTCTGGATAAGAAACCGTTCATGGGGTGTCACACAGATTGAATAATTAACACTAATCCAGGACTATATTTTTGAAAACCGCCAAACCTCTGAAGTTGAAAACTCTCGGCTCATCATTTCACAAACAACTAAATCTCAGAAGTTGAAAAACAGTATTAACGTGGATCTATTTTTGAAGATCGCTATGTGGTAGCCTCCACAGATTTTTTTCTTGTCATTTGATGTACTATATGCTACTATATGCGGGTCAATGTATATACAAGGAGCATGCTTGCTAAATCAATAAATCTCTTTCTTGGAATCAACATGCCATGTTGGTAAAGTCTTGGGTCATATCTTAATTCTTAACACATTATTGTACCTCATGGAATTTATCATAAGATTTATGAAACTTGCGGCCTCTTTTTTCCAATTGTTTCCTTCCCGAGTGTGCTACCAAATGCGAGCCACTAAAATACTCGGTCCTGGGTTCTTGATCAGAGGTTTGGAATTTCATTTCAAATTGATTTGCATGAGCACGGTGCGATCGCATGCTTCTACCGATGATATGGAGGAGAAAGATGAGCCGGTCATTAATATGTATCTGTGAATCTATGATACAGATATCTTTACACAGGCAAGTAACCTCTCTTCCTTCATGTTGATGTAGAGCAATTCAATCTTTTGTTTCCACTGCAATGCAGCATTATTAGTACAATCTCTCCTCTTGCCGATGCATAACTCAATGGTAACATGCATCGATAGGAACTGATAATGGTTCACGAATGTTGTAAAGAGCTTCATGAATTCCCTGATCTTGTATCAAATGCAATGCAATGTCATTGGAAACAGGTTGGTAGCAGAATTGATTTGGCGTCAATAAACATGCATTGTGACATTGAATATCTTGTAAACTCAATAGCATCTATGATTTTCATATTCAATATGTTGTTGAAATAACTCCTGGATCGTTTTTGGAGTGATTTCCAGATGGATTATTTGGAGTGATTTCCAGATGGATTATTTGGAGTGATTTTCAGATTGATTCTCAATAAACCTAACTATTTGTCATCGGTTCAAATCTCCACCAAACATTCTATTAGAGCCATTTCAATCTGCCCAAAATCAGAACGATTCGCCAGCTTATTTGATGTCCAGTTCAATTAAAAAATGCAATTCACATTTCAACAATCATACACACAGTTAAAAAGATGTGACCACATTATATCTGATAGGAAGTTCGAAATCTGTATCCCCCAAAGTGCCAACCATGCACTGCTAATTGTTCCAAAATTTCAATGTGAAATGTCGGTAAGAGAAGGCACGATGCTTATTCCTTTATGTACACGCCAGCGCCATCGAATGAAAGAGTACAACCCGACTCTTCAAAGCATGACTATGATACTCAGATTCATCTTATCTACATTGATATATACAACAAATGGATTGACTAACTGAGCTTCCACGACACTTTTGCCAAACTTATATACAAGTTGGATGTCATTTACTTTGTTTATCTGCTTCATTGCAGACAAGGTAAGATGTCTGTCAGGAAGGAGACCTAGATCCAACATCTCGATGAAAGAATGAATGGCCTCCTTGGCATGCCCACCATTGGCAAATCCTCCGAACATAGCCTCATAAGACTTCGTATCGGGGACAAGCCCATCGTCTTTCATCATGTTCAAAACAGCCCTTGCTGCATGCATATGGTTACCATAAGCGCATATCCCTAACACGGTGTTGAAAAGCTTTGCGTGAATGGGCTTTTGCTTCGAGTAGAGCTTCTGTGCCATCTTCAAGCTCCACAGCATTTGTGTAGCTTCGAGGCCGCGCCCAGAGATGCAATACATGGCCAGCAGCTTCCGATATATCGCGGAATCCAAGACTTGCGGATGCTCTTCCAGTGCCCACGAAGCGATCTGCTCTGCTTGCCTATGCAGCTTCTTCTCGTATTCTCCGATCGCGTTCTCGTCGGATTCCTTCAGCTCCCCTAGGATTCCTTTCTTACGATACGCACGTAATCCTTGGAGCGATTCTGTGAGCTGCTTCTGCTCGAAGAGCACAGCAAGCAGCGCGAGGTTATAGACCCCGAACGAGATCCTCTTCGAAGAATCGCGGCCCGTTCGGAGGCGGAAGACGAGATCGATGGCATGAGTTCGAGCCGCGCCATGGATCATCTTCCGCATCAAGGCGATGACGCAGTGCTCATCGTCGACGATGTTGTCCAAAGCAAGCTCTAGTGCATGCTCCTTGGATCCTTTCTCCCAGTACGCGATGACGAGGGACTGGAGGATGTCGGGGTCGGGCCTGAGCCCAACGCAAGCCATGTCTCGGAGAAGGTTTTTCACATCGTTCGGCGGGGAATCGGAGCTCACCAGATGCAGAAGCCATTTGAACATGATCGACATCATGAGGTCTCTGGTATCTTCTTCTTCTTCTTCTCCTTGTTCATTTCCTTGTTCTGTGGCCCGGCCTGATGTGTTGATCCAATCGAAGATCTCCAGAGCATACCAGATGTCTCTTCCCTGCTGCGAGAAGTGGACGAGGATGGCTTGCAGGTCCTTGGTGGAGAGCCGGCCCCGAAGGCGTTCGAGAACCTCGTGGGGCTCCCGGACGAGCACCTCCACTTGGTAGATGGCCTCGGCTATGGCGGCAGCAGCGCCATGGTGGCTGTTCCTCTCTGCCGCGGGCTGAATCTGGGGATGTGGGCAGTTTGCGCAGGGAATGGGAGGGCGGCTTCTTCCCTTGTGGAGAAGAAGATGGTTTGGTGGGCGGATGCCGCAGGGTTTGGCATCTGATGCGAGGAGCGAATAGGCATGGCAGGGGAAGAAGCCATGGCCATGGCTACGGCGATGGCTATGGCGAGGGCGAGGGCCGGTGCAGGTGGAGAGGATGGAGGAGGAGCCGTCGCTGATGCTGCTGCTGCTTGTGCTGCTGTTGCAGAGGAACCGAAGCATTTCCTGCAATCCACGCGCAGAGACAGAGTCGCTGCTCAGGAAGGAGAGAACGAAAGGAAGAAAGGCTCGAAGAAGAAGGCGACGAGATGGTCAAGGTCAAAGTCAAGGCTTGACCGGTCGGTCAAACCAGAAGTGGCAAGAAGCGGTAGAAACGGTTATGGCGGTTGGGAAGGACAGTTAATGAAGAAGAAGAAGAAGCAGCAGAAGAAGAAGAAGAAGATGATGATGATTCCACGCCTCAGTACACAGAGATTTTGCGATCCATGGCCTGTATAACTGCTGATTAAGCAGCAACAGCAGCAGCAGCTAGGCAGAATCCGGGAGGAATCTAGCTTACTACGACGGAATCATTGTCCGTGGTATGAAGTTGTCGTGCCCTTGCAGATCGATCGATCGATCCAATCGATCATCGGGCTTCGGCCGGCTTTGCTTGCTGGGGTCAGCTATAGCATGAGGCAGCGGCGGGCAGTGCGATGAATCTGTCGGGGATAAGGAAAGGAAGCTGATTGGTACTAGGTATAGTTAGTCGTATATCCCCGCATCCATCAAACACATCTTGTTGCAATGGATCACCGTCATCAGCAACATCATTAGCAGCAGCAACAACACCAGCCCGTCGCGAAATGCGATTGACGATCCTTATCTCGACCTATGAACAGTTACAGCTGATCAATAATCTACACCGGCCGAGCCAGCTGTATGTTGCATTGAGCTCGCGGCCTCTCGATCAATGCAATCCACACAATCGCAACGAGGGATCGATTGGCAGATCACCGTCATCAGATCGTCGGCGGTGACGACGACTAGATCGGGCAAGCTAGCCAATATCGATCGGGGGGATCGGCGAACATTGCGAAAGCAAGAGAGGGCGATCCAGTGCCTCGAGCTCACACTCTACGAGGTGCACCGCGAGATTCTCGTGAGGAAGGACGAGATGCGACAGATGAAGAAGTGGCAAAAGCTTCTTCATTAAAATTCTTTAAAATGAAAACAAAAAAAGGAACACATGTTTTTCTCGTTTCGAACGTGTTCGATTTCAAACTTTTTCAAACGTTAGGATGCTTGCACGAGCATGTTTATTACGTTCGATGCCTGTAATAGACAAAGTACACTTAAACCCTAAATCTTGAGACAAAGAGTGATAAGAGTGTATTTTACACTTGCCCTAAAACCCTCAACTTCAAATGCGAGAGTGTTGCTTGTATAGTGTATTTTACACTTGACCCTGAACCTTGAGCCCTGCATCCTTGAACCCTTGAAACCCTGAACCCTAAACCCTGAATCCTTGAACCCTGAACCCTGTGAACTTCAAACGAGTGAGTGTTGCTTATGTAGCATATAGATCCCATTACTGTATTCTTTTGTCTTGTGAAGGGTTCCATATGAAGAGGGAGTCAAAGTCGGAGAACGATCGGATCTACTCATTAATGCCTCAAAGGAGTTCTTATACGGCTACGAAACTCTTGGTTTAACTTAAACCCCTAACATTTTCTTAAATTGTAGTTGATAACCTTCCTCTTTTCTCCTTCTAGTTTGCCCTCTGTTTGCTCTTCCTGCCTTCTTCTTCTCTGTTCTTCACCTTGTTCTGTCTGCTTTCTCAGCAACCCGAGTCCCACGACATTTATGCATCGTAATTTCCACGGATGAAACATCTAATTCTGTATTGTTTTTTATGGTTGGTCACTGTTTGTTCGTAGTGTGGCTCAGAATCGAAACTCGTCGGAAAGCTGGTGGATCATCGAACTGCTGCCGTTTTGTCTTGGAATCGGATCATCCGCAATCTTGGTAAGCTTAACGCTCGATCCAAGCCGCTATACTAATGCACCGCACATTTCGAGCACGGGGCCGTCTCTCGTAGGGAAAGCAGCGCTCTCTCCTTTTCTCGGATGATTCGTGCTTGTAATCGTTTCGGCAGACGGGACGAGATCGGCCTGTGAAGCGGACGTTAACAACATTTTCTTTCTTGCTTGCTTTCGTATCCTTCCTTCCGTTTGCACATTTACACGCGTTGAGCAAGCATTCGATCGCCGAGTGGGTTATTGCGGGCTTTGTTGTTGGTCGGGGCCCCGAAAAGTCGTTGGATCGGAAAAAGGAAAAGAGGAGCTCGCCGATTTTTGGTCACAAGGGGAAGTAGGAGGGGCAGTAGCTGAAAAGGGGGGACGAGAGCGCGGCGGGGGCGGGCGGCACGTCGGGAATGGGCAGCCACGAGGCGGCGGCGGCGTCGTAGAGCATGGCGGGCTGGCGGTCGGAGCGGAGGGCGGCGCGGGTGTGGACGCGGCCGGGGACGAGGAAGGCGACGCAGACGCAGCCGCCGCCGACGGCGAACTGCCGCCAGTTGGCGACGTGGAGGTGCGGGGGCGGGGGCGGGGGCACGAGCGAGGCGAGGGACCACTCCAGGCTGCGGGTGTCGAGCTCCCAGATGGAGAGGGACGGGCGGGGGCGATCCGCGCCAGCAACATTAGCACCAACATTAGGGCAGCTAGAATTGGCGGCGGCGGCGGCGGCGGCGGCGGGGATCAATTTCACCATCACCACCTTCGCGCCGAGGTTCATGAGGCCCCACGGCCGGGCGTCGGCGTCGGCGCCGCCGGCCCATCCGCCGCCTTTGCGGCAGCGCCAGACG